>JBBYHM010351575.1:2829-14863 GCA_038381775.1 Adansonia rubrostipa
AAATGTAATCAATCAAGTCAAGCTCAAGCTATAAGAAGCTCGAGCTTGATTCAAAATTTAAGACTTGAAATTCGGTTCAAGTTTGATTAAATTTTATTTTTAAAGTTTGAGTTCAATTCAAGATAAAAATTGAATTGCTTGAGCTCGCTCAACGAAGCATGTTTATCTAGTAAAAAATAAGATCAATTTTCTTGCTCGACTTTAAGTTCAAATTGAGATTTTTTACATTAATTAAAAAATAAAATAGCTCGATTAAGCTCATGAGCTACTCGAGTTAAGCATTAGAATATTTAAATTCGGATCACTCACTCAAATTTCTCGAGCTCGAGTCGATATTTATTGAGCCGAATTTGAATTTTTAATGCCAAACTCAAATAATTTATAAATACAGATATCTTATTTAATTCTTATTCCCACCAAAAAAATTGCAATTGAGGGTCATAAAGTAAAATAAATACTCTTTAAAATAATAATGAAAAATTAATAATAAAAATACATTTACAATTTCTATACAATTAGTTCTATAAAATTAAGAAAAATATATAGTCTCATATATAATTTACCAATTTTAATTAAATTAAATTGTAAGTACATATATTTTTTAAATTTCTTTTTTATATATATTTTCAATGGAATTAAGAAAATAATGTGTATTTTTTAATTATATTACTACGGATAAGATTCGTACTACCACTTTTTTCATGTAAAAATTATTGTTGCAACAGTAAATTCATTAAACTTTCTTTGAAAAAGAAATTAATTAAAATTTTCGTTGTTATTTTATTTATTTTTTTAAAATATATTAATTTTTTAATTTCGAATAGCGTAAGAAAAAGAAAGAAAAAAACGTTGAAAAGATGCTTGCCGGAGTTAAAAGCCCAGTCCCTTAGCGCGCGGACCAGTCTCCCCATTTTGCTTGCTTAGGCGATCCATCGATCGCTTCTCTTTTCAACACTTCAAGTAACTTCTCTTTCTCTTTCACTCAAATCTTTTATTTGAAATTCGGAAACTTTTATCTGATTATTACTATTATCTAATTATAATGCGGTTCTGATTTTTCTTCTTTTGAATTGTTTCTCATTGTTTGCGTGACGTTAATTAGGTTTTAACAGTTACTTTTGTTCCTTCGGGATTTGTCGTCAATTTTAATTTTTATGATTAATTATTCAAACGAAGATTTTATTTTATTTCTTAAATGTTGTTCTGGATATATATATATATATATATATATACACACACTCGTAATTACTGAATTGCAGCAGATCAAAGTTGTCGATAAGCAGAAAAAGGTAACGTTATTTTTGAATACTTTCATTAAATTAAAAAGTAATTAGGATTATTATTCTATAATCTATTCATGGGAGGAGGTATATTCATATGTTTGCCAGGTATCTGTTGAACTATAAATGAGAAAGTCAATTTTCTATTAATTAAGATATATTAGATAAAGGATTATTATTTGATACACTAGCAATGAAGTTTTTTAATTTCACAAACGAAGTTAAAATACTGTTATGTGTCTTATTTATTTAATTTTTATTTTTTTGAATATAAATTTAAAATATATGGCAATATTTTAACCTGTTTGTGGAGTTAAAGAAACTCCATTGCCAATGTATGAAATAATAATTCACTAGTTAAATGGATATGTGGCTCTTAAACTGCTTGTGGAGTTTTTAAACTATATTATTTAGATGTGTTGGATAACCCCTAATCAGGAGTTTTGCCCCTCCAAACACAATTAATTAAGATATATTAGTTAAATGGTTATGTGGCTATTAAACTGGTTGTGGAGTTTTTAGACTATATTCTTTAGATGTGTTGGATAAATAATCTTAATGATATATGATCATTGTTTATTTATTTTTTTTCAATCTAACCAGTCTTTGTTTAACCCCCACTTTATTCTTTCTCTTATGCAGGAAGCAGTGATAGATCAACTACAGACTATCGTAGAGATAGCGAGATGGTGACTGACAAGATCCATTAATATTTGAGTACGCATAACCCGTGAAACATCTTTTGATGTATACTTATGTCTTACGTTATTTTTGTGATATAATCTGAATTTCTTCTATTGTTGCGGATGTTTATGGAATACCAAGTTTTAGCAGAGTTTGTATGAGAAATAAGAATCAGTACATGTTCAAGACTTGAGGCACCATTTCTTCAGTATCTAAGCATAATGATTCAAAACATGGATAGTTAACATTCAAATTGTAAGATGCTCAGTGCCATAGATATGTAAGTTAAAACTTCTTGCATGTTAGGTTTTTTCCTTTTTATAGATCTTGGCATGTCGCCAGAAATGTTCTTGTTGCATCCCGGGCTTCGGAAACTGTGATCTCAAACTTAAATATTGACACGCCTTGTGCAAATAATTTTACTTTAACCTTTTCTGCCTATATGTCTTGTCTCCCAAATTCTTTTCTGTTATCCCTTGACCAATGTTCATGCAACCTTGTTGACCTATAAAATTTTATGATACGAGATTGCTGTTTAAGCAATGGCTATATCAACAACATCATAGCTCATGAATATAACTTTGATGCAGGAGATCTTGCTCTTTATTATGTGTCTTTCTTCAGGTTGTATTATCATCCTTTCCCCTTTAAATTTCTAAAGCATAGCAATGTAGCTTCATAAATTGATTGTCACTTTCCACTTATTTTTTTCTTGATTAAGATATTGCTGGCTTGATTATTGAAGATGGAAACAAATTTGACTATATTCGTAATCCCATTTTTCTGTTAAATCAGAGCAATGAGCAGCAAATAAATAGAGACGCACTTTGCCCTATTTTTAAGGTCCATGGTGTAGTTAAATTTCAGTAGCTCAAATATTTTGTTTTTGGTTCTGCTGTAGCTTGAATGGCTCATTTATATAAGATATAAATTTAAGATTTAATACGTTTATGTTCTGTGGTTGATTTAGTTTGTAGGATTGTTTTATATAATCGTGCTTCTGACTTGTCTTTACTGTCAATATGCAGTTAAATGTTCAAACATTTGAACTTTTTGCTCAAGCAAGAATAATTGATGAAGTCAATTTACTTAAGTGCTTTCTTTAAATGTTGCCTTTAATAAACCGTCGTTCCTTTCTCTACCTGCATTTATATATGTGTCTGCTGCCTTTAAAAGAGTTGTTGATCTTCGTCATGCTCAATGTTATTTATTTTGCAATTAGACAAAGCAGATGAGGATAGAGGATTTTCTTAGACTATATTCGATGAAGCATTTGGTAGGTCTATCATATTAGCTTGCTGCTCAAGTTTGATGCAATGAATCAGAAAAAGGAAGTTATGCTTTTAAATGTGTGTCTGACTCCTTATAAGTTTAATTGAAGTTTTTCTCCTGTGATGTTTCAGAAAGTTGTGACACCTTGTTTCTTCATGACATTTAGATGTTGCGGGCACTTTGAGTTCTTATTTTGCTTGGCAGAGGATGGTTGTTGTGCAGTAAAGGTTTATTATTAACCCTTCATATATATAGTTTTTCAATTTATTTTATATTTATTTAGTGGTATCATACATTGTGTTTTCAGCCTTATTCCTAACTATTAAGTCGGTTTTGTTATCAATTTTGTAAATGCTGTGATGAATCTAATAACTGAAGGAACTGAAGTAGGTGTTTATGCTGAAAATGGTGCTTAAATATGAGACATGTAGAAATCAGAATATTGTTCGGTTTGTGCACAGAACTGAAATAATTACTACTTTGAGTTGCTAGATAACTGAAATTTACCAGTCTCGTGTTTTTGTTACTGGCATTTTGACTTTCATTTATGCTGTTGTGTGTTCTGAAATTTGATTTGGCTGCATTTCATTTGGTTACTTATTCTCCATTGAAAGCATTACTGCTGTACGCATTACTTACATGCTTAAAGTTTTTTTTTTTAGACTTTATCATTGTTTTTCCCATAAAAGATCTCACAGAACGTAATTAATGTAGGCTTTCCCATCTTCAGCCCAAGGCGTTTATTTTCATTGGAGTTTCACTTGAAAAACGGTAGCTGATGTCATGGAGTCAAGTAACATTGATTCTGGAAAAACGTTAAGTATAGATATTTCATCTGCCAGCTTTGGGTCAGAGGTCACTTTAGGTTGGATATCATTCGAGTAAAAGTTTAGTTGACTAGCAACAATATATTCAGAAACCATGTAGCCTCATTCTTGGGTATATTGAAACTTCTGTTGGATCAGGAGTGCCTTGTAGGATTGCTATTTCGCATGTTGGTGTTGCATATTTACCTAATAGCAGTGGCAAGAGGAATTTCTGGAAAATTGATTATTGCGGAGAAGCATCCTTTCCAGAGTCATCGAGGAGTTGCAATTGCCATTGCTCCACTGGCAGAGTTAAGCGTGAGTCAGGTGTTGGTGATTTATTTTCATTTTTTTTCCAATAGCCGTGATTCTAACAAGAACTTTAAAGATATATTTTGGTGTTGCTATGACCACTTGGGAGCTTTTCTTTTATAAAAATAACAAACATAATCAACAAATAAAGCGTGCTTCTCTTGGTTGGCGTCTAAAATCTCTTTATCTGCGTCTTACTGTCTCCTTTCTAAGTGAGCGCTATCGGATATCTCTGATCAATTATTCATCAAAAAATTAGTGCACCAGAAATATCATATTGATTTTTAGTGTAATTCTGCAACTGTGCCTTGTGTATTGACTATTTTGTTTGTTTGAAATATATCCAAATGTTGAAAATTCTTTTATTCTTTTAGAATCTTGGAGCTTGAAATAATTGATTCTCTCATAAATGCGTACTGTCATTCCTTATTTCCCTGTTCATTTGAAATAGCCAAAGATAGATGAAGACCACCCAACATGGTTACATCTTCGGACAAGAGAATTTGATCCAAATTTCATTGCAGCTAAGGGTAAGCAATCAACTGTTTCCTATCCTGCTGCCAATGGGAGACGGACGCTTGGTTCTCCTAGTGCAAAAGGCTTGTGAGACTGCTTGCTTTTGATTTTTGAAGAAGGTTGTAAGTAAAAGTCCTTTTTTATGAGCCTACTGGCTCTGCTGCTTAAGAAGGATTATCTTGATTACTTATTAAGAAATGAGATCTCTTTCTTTCCATCTTATCTAATGATTTTGATGTATGCTCGACTATGTTATCCATATTAATGAACGTTAGGGCACACACATATATTCAAATGTCACATGTTTGGATTTTGTAACTTAATGATGTGCAGCCTTTTTTCTTTGTTGCTTACTGGTTTTGTACAAAGCATCTCATGTAAATATCCATTTGCAGTCTTATCATCTTCTGCAGTGGAACTATCGTACCCGCCTGCATGCCCTCTTGTCTGCAATTTGCACATGCATGGTGCGTCAAATTCTCTCTCTCTCTCTCTCTCTCTCTCTCTCTCCCCCTCTTTATCCTTCCTTATCCTTATATTGCATTTCCAGCTCTGCAAGACATCAAAAAGATGCATTAGTCTAAATCGAACTATGCTCAAATTTTTTATTTTATTTTTTCATATTTCCAATTTTGCCATTTATCGGGAAGTCTTAAAAGTTTGTGCTATTTCTTTCTAGTGAAGTTTAATCGGGAGAAATGTTAAAGAACCATCACTTAGTTATGACTCATTTATTTGATGTTATATATTTATATATAAAATAATCATGACATTCATATTTGTTCTTAGTGATCCTTTTGAAAGGTTCAATAAAGAAACAGACTTATACATAGATGATTGATTAACTTATACCAGCAACACCATGGATCTAGAATATATGCAGGAGCGGAAGGTATTACGAGATTTTATCTTAGGTTCATTTTAGGCAAAAGACCCCAAGAAATTCCATATGCACATCAAACAGAAGCATGACTTTGTTCAATTCATGCTCCTCTTGAGTGCGAAGAATAAGAACTAAAGTAAAAGCATTTGGTGTATTTGAAGTTTGTTGAAATTAATGCAAGGGTTTATATCTTTAGCTGCATTTTGTGGAATATGCTAAAGGAATTTTAGGGTGTTTATTGGATTGGTTGGGTTAAATTCGTAATCATATTAACCGAACTAATCAAATTATCATTTTTTGTAAGTTAGCCAAATTAAATTATGCAAAATTCAGTATTAATTGATCGAATATCTCATTAATAAATTAAAATTATATTTTAAAATCTTAAAATCTTAATTTTTCATAATTCAAGTATAATCGTCCGCCAAATACTAAATATCAAGTAGAAGTAAAGGGACATCCATGATAACCCAAAACTTCATATTATAAAACTTTAAATATTTAATAAAGATCTTATAAAAAAACCTAATACATATTAAAAATATACTATTTTATGTATTCAGATAATTTTGTTATTTTCGAATTTCAGATTGAATTGATGGATAATGGAAAACTTCCAAAATCTTACATCGATAACCGCTCGAAAATTTTATTATTTAATTTTTGATCGATTAATTCAATTTTAACCGGATTATGCCTACTATTAATGAAAGAAAAATGGTAACTTTTTAGGAAAGGAGTGAGTGGTACATAATTCCATCACCTTTTGTGTTAACAAGGCTGTCATGTCAAAATTAGGGCAACTTTTTGTCTCCAAGTTAGAACCTTTAAAAGTCTGGGCGGCCACCCATTAAATACTATTTAACAATTCCCTTTCTCTTTTAGAGGGTTTTTGTTCCCTCTCTTAGATGTTGCCTTTCCTCCACATGGCCATTGGCCACGTCTTAGACCAAAAAGATGCTTATTTGAAGCTTAAAAGCATAAAAATGAGCAGCCCTTTTGAGTAGATAATGCCATATTTTACTTTTAATATTGCTTTTATAAGAGAGTGCTTTACTTTTAAGCAAAAGAAGAGAATAAAATTATGTGTTTAGCATTATATAGGCAACTATTAAGGAGCTCCAATGGAATGTGTTCACTCGGACAAATTAAAGGATTTGATAGCCAAAAAAAAAAAGATAACCCTCTTACCTTTCACTTTTGACACCCATACTTGTTAGTCTTCCAAACGCGGATTAGCAAGAAACAGTCGGGTTTGTCTTTTGTTACAGTTACTGTGTATATATATATATATATATATATATATTATTATATAAATAAGGTCCCTAATCTACTATCAATCTTTATCTATCTACTTAACTCAGCAGAGAATATTACGCATTTAACTACTCTTTGAGTTTGCAGTAGCCTGACTAGGATGTATGCTATCTGAGCTAGCTTTTTTAAACAAAGTTAACAGTCATATCTCGGGTTTGGCCTAAACAACTGCATATATTCCCTTCTTTCTTTCATTCAAACACTCCTTTTTTTAGCATTCAGAATCAGAATTGCTTTGCATTCAAATAATTTTGGTGCCCCCTTTGTATGTCTTTTTAGGCCAACAAAGAGAGAGAAGCTTTTTGACTGGGTAGAGGGGACTGAGAAAATGCTTACTGGGGAAAAGAGTAAACAGTTGAGAGTTTTGGATTATTTAATGCAAGCAACTCTTTGGGTCCTACTTCTCTATCAATCCTATTCCCACCACTCACAAATCACATATATTGCATCATCACTGATGTTGGACAGCCGAAAGAATTCATGCATGTAATGTTAATTAATATATATATGTTTATGGTTTTTTTTTTTTGAAAGAATGTTTATGGTTTTTTAATGCTCAGATTGATTTTGGAAATTTATTTTGGTACAATGGTATTTGAATGTTGTAAGCTAAAAGTAGAATTATTATCTCAGTATCGACTAGAGCTGGAATCAAGCTTAGCTGAGCCTGAATAATAAGAAGCTCAAGCTCAAGCTTGATTCTAAACTTGTGACTCAATACTCGACTCAAACTCAATCAAATATTATTTGCAAAACCCGAATTCAGCTCGAAATACAGTTAAATTATTCAAGCTTAACTTGATTAAGCTCATTTATCCAATTGACATACTCGAATTCAAGCTTTTTTATATACAATTTTTTTATATTTAAAAAAGAATTCTTTTAAAGATGATATAATAATAATAATAACTTACGCAATAGCAAAATTCAAAAACAATTACAAAATAAAATAACTTGATTTATATTAAAAAAAATCGAAGCTAAACAATGAATCAAATAGTTTTCTCTCAGTACTTTTGCCAAATAGCTGGAGTACATCATTCCTTTCCTCCGTTTTAGAGGACCATAAACTTGAATAGCGTTTACTTTTGTGCCTATAAAATCAGAGCCTCATAAAAGCACACATATGCCCTTAAGTTACACGAAGAGCTTTTCATGTACGAAAATGAAATGAACACCTTACAATCTTGTAAAATAACACGAGCTAACATATTAACTTACCTAGCATAAAGATAAATGGAAATAAAAGTAGAAACTCCTGGAAGAAAGAAAGAAACGAATGGTAGGCTATTGCAAAATTTTAACCAGCTCGAGTAGTATGAAACGTGCCACCAAAACGAAAACCAAAACCACTAATGATGCCCTCTTTATTTTTACGCTTTTGATTCTGAGAAAAGTGGGTTACAGAAACAAATTAGAGGATAGAAAAGCTGCGGCTCAGAGGGAAAGAGGGGAAAAAAATTTTGGGTTTTAAGTGTGTATATATATATATAGGGTAAAATAATAAATTAATATTATAAATAAATAAATAAAAGTTTGATTAAGTTCGCGAGCTACTTGAATCGGGTATTAAAATGCTCGAATTCAGCACGCTTGATAGCTTGACTTGCTCGAGCTTGAGCTTGAGCTTGGCTCGATAATAATTAAATTGCATTTGAATTTTTTTCGAGTCTAACTCAAAAAGCTTGTGAATACAAGTGTTCTATTTACATCCCTAGTATCGATAAATTATATTGGTATATGGTGATCAATAAATAAATGATATTTTTTGTTTATAGTAAATGTTAGATATGGATTGTACCTGATACGATGATGTTTATATTTTATTTTTTAAAAAAATCTTCTTTATATTTGAACTTCTCATATCATATTTTAAATATATATTTATATATAAATACTTCTAAAAATGAAGTTGGAGCTCTACAATGTCAAATTTTACATATATATATATATGTATATGTACTCGAAAACATTGTGAATATTATAATATTTTATAAATTTTAGTATTAATAAATGTATCCAAATTTATAATATATATATATATATATATATCATGAAATACATTACTAAAACCAAACAAGATGTTTGCATAGGTTTTTAATAATAAAACTAGCTTGCAAAAATGTAGACTTTCTTATCAAGAAGCCAATAGATTAATAAGACATAACAATATTCTAAATCATGACAAACCTCCGTCAAGTTATATCATGTCATATCAAATCATCTGAAATGCTGATACTTTCTTGGGCCAATACAAGAACATTCTTCTAGGTTATTTGGGTTTAGGATGCTGTTCTGTGTAGCCAGCCCTGATATGAAGTTTTCACCAGCTTTCTGTCACTAGCTACCATGTGAGTAAAATATCTGTTCCTTATCATCATCAGTTTTATGATTGTTAAATTATTCCCCATCTTTTTATTTTTTTTATTTGAGTTAACTTAAATGGCTGCTTTTCCAGGGAGACATTTGGGACTGAAGCTGAAAGTATTAACGGTAAGCATAGGGTTGGCAAAGAGTTGTTTTGCTAAAATAATAATAATAATAATAAAGTATAATTTAATTGATTTATATAATTATTTTTAAGAGGTTATGTTTAAATATATGGGGTTCGAATCTAAAACTTTGTTGAAAGAATTGAAAAAGTTAGAAATAGATGATTGAGGAATGGAAGGGAGATCTCTCGTTTGTAGTGTTAAGGTTTGAATATTAGTTTTATATGGGAGTTCCAAAATTTATGTAGCCGCAGTGTTGCTGTTGCTCTACTTTCTATGTAACGGGCAGGCTCAGGAATATGAGCAGTAAGTTAAGATGGGCCACAACAAGCTAAAACACCCTGAGCTCCTTCTCCTAGTGTCGACTGAGGTACCAGACCTAACACTGTTTGCTTGGTAGGAAAAAAAATGGAGGCAGGGGAAATAGGTAAGAAAGAAAAAGAAAAAAAAAAAAAAAAGCACAGGAAAGCAATAGAGAACATGAATCAAAATTTATTGTTATCTTCCGATGAGGCCCTTGCTTAGTGGTGAGGGGGTCTTGGAAGGCTGGAACCTTGAGGTTCAAGTCTCGTTATGGGTGGGTTTTGTTAAACTTTATATTGGATTTCTCAGTTACATTTTATTCAATGATTTCATATATATTGCTGTAATGCTTGATTATAATTGTAATTTCTCATATGGTTACAATTTCATTAAAAAAATTACTATTATTTATTCAATTTATAAGCAACACTAAAAAAGCATATGACTCAATTAATTTGTTAAAACAAACAAAAAAATTGAACAAGTTTTGATTGACTGGAACAAGCACGTGAAGCATATGTTCCAGTTCCATGTAGAGGCTTTCTCTTTGCAGTTCGTATTTATAGTCTTATATTCAGATATGAATATATCTATATCTATATCTAAATATATATATATATATATATGCATAATTATTTGCTAGAATTGTACAAATACAAGGTCTGTCAACTTTTTGTCAAGCACACTATTTTTTTTCCATTTCTAAGTATGGAAATTAAAGAAATAATCAAGATTTGTTAGAGCATATTTGATGCTTTAGAATAGAGTTTTCTACTAAATTCTTTATTAATAAGAACCTTTTGGTCGTACTATAAGTAGAAAATCACAATTGTATGTAAATAATGCAATATTTTTCCCTTTTAAAAAATCGTTTTAACTATATAGTTAACCACCGAAAAATCCCACCCAACTCTTTTTTTTTTTTTGCTTTCCAAGTACAAGTGAGATCATATCTACATTTGCCAAATATGTAATCCATGTACACTGAGTTGATTCCTAGTACTTAACAGATAATTTTATTTTTTTTTATTTTTTGAAAACTATAGATAATTTTATGGGAAAGAGTAGAAACGACTCAGAGAGTACACAAATATTGTCCAAATCTTAGATTTGGTGTCAAGACCAAAATACGAATCATAGTGAAATTCATAAACCAATTAAAAAACCAACCCTATATTATTACAAATACACACTCTTAGCACATCAACTTCATGAGTCACCATGGACGACAACACATTAAGTTTTAGGCAATCTTCTTCTTCTTCTTCTTCTTCTTCTTCTTCTTCAACTCCACTTCGTTTTGACATAAACTTCCTTCCAATGAAATTTTTTAAAACTAATAATTCTGCCACATTAGAGTGTTGGATACCAAAAACAGGGCCGAAAAGTAACGTCGATGCATGACTGAATTCATTCCTCAAATATCAAAACTCCAACACTCCCGCAGTAGAGCTGCACCAGGTAAGGTTCACCTCTAGCAGAGTCATGCACGTTGATTTTAAGGAAACAAAGTTGCAGGAGGGCACCAAACAGAAGCAGGTCTCCTAATAGTAAAACAACCAGAAAAAATACAAATGAATGTGACATAACTAGTAAAGCACATTCATGTCTACAGATGAGAACAAAGTTCAAGTCTATGTAAGCATCCTCTTAAAGAGGGGTAATCACAAATCTTTAAACAAGATTAGTCTCTAACTTTAAAATGAATGAAGATATCTAAATAAAGAAAAAAAAAAAAAAAACAGAAACAGCACGATGCGACAGGATTATCCCACTATGGCCATGCAGCCCCCAAAACAAACTGCTCTTAAATACCATTAATCCAAGACAATGATCAAAGTTTGACCAAGGTTAGAAGGAAAAATTGAGTTGAAAAGAATTAAAGGACGACCTTTTACTACAATGACCTTGTTTGCAAATAATTTTGGCACCATATAGTACTTGCCCATGTTAAAATGAAACCAAATCTATATTAGAAGAAACATTTATAATTAATTCATTGCCTATACGTAAATTTATATATTATTAATAAATTTTATAATATTATTTATTCATAAATAAAGTTATTTATATTTATTTTTTAAAAATTTTAAAAATTTTAAAAATTTTATATTTAGTTATTAATAATATATAATGTGATATTTGTATAGTGTCTCTAATAGAAACTCA
>JBBYHM010351586.1:12588-23849 GCA_038381775.1 Adansonia rubrostipa
CACTAACAGCATTGTGACTTTGGCTTGAAAAATTATTTTTGAACACTATATGATTTTTTTATCTAGTATTCTTCCTTTAAAGGGCATCAAATTACCTTTGTAGTGATACCTCATTTGTTTTTAGATCATTACGGATGAAAGAGTTATGATTTTGTGAACCTTCATGTCTAGAACCCTTGGAATCGGTGATTAACAATCTATTTGGGTTGTTTTGGCACTTCACAAGAATTTTCTAGAATTTTGAATTTTTTCCTAGAAACTAAGTGAAATTCCCTTTTCACAAAGGTATCTTTTGTCCAAAATGATTTTTCAAAGTTCTCACACCCTTTCCCGTGCACGTGTCGCCAATGCTGATTCAAGCACAGATATAAAATTTATTTCCTCTTAGAAAACTATTTTCTAGGATTTTTGTAATATTTTTATAATCGATCTCGTTGAATTACTTTTCAAATAGTACCTCACCCAATCCCTAGAACCTTTGGATTAGTTCGAAATAAAATTAGAAAAGTGGATAATACGACATTTTCCCCTATTTTCAACATCGATCAAAACTACTTGATTTTTATGAATTCCTTTCCCAAGGCATTCGAATGCACCTAGGTGAGTCCAATCAACCCCTATCAAGTCTAAAAAATATATCAACCTTTTGGCTCAATTAAGGTATGAACTTTTTTAAAAAATTTTATCATCTCACTTTTTAAATCACAAATCATTGATTTTCTCAACAAATGTCAAAAATGTCATTTAGTTAAAAAAATTTTCAAGTTTTTGTCAATTTAATTTTTTTTATTCCATTCTTTCATAAATCATCAAAAATCAAATTTTCTTTTTTTTTTTTTTGGATTTCTTCAATTTTTCAAAAGTCAAACCGAGTTTCACACCCTACTCAATGAATCCAAATGCATCTCAAAAATTGTTAACTTGTTATTTCTAAATAACCAATCATAATTATGAGATACATTTTGATCCACCTTGTCTTTCCTTTTTTTTTTTGTGATTTATTTTACGCAATAGTATTTTATCTTACCTATGCCTTACTAATACATTTCTCTTCGTGGTGTCCATTTTCACACTCAGATTTCCAAATTGTTTTTGAAAATCATAAAGGCATTGTTTTGTCTCGATATTTCTCTAATACTTGATACGAAATCCCTGGTTTTCAAAGTAAGTTTGGATATTATTTTTGTCAAAAAAATCTCTATATTTCCTATCTCTCTGGGATGCATATAGGATTAAAATTTTCATTAAAATCCGAATTCATTATTTTATACAAATTCATGCATAAATAGGGAGTACATCAAAATAATAACAAGTCAAAACTGAGAAAACTAAAATCACCAAAAGACTATTGATTTCAGGCATTGTGAGGAAGCTAATCCTTCCCACATGTAACCAACTCCCAAATCTAATCGACGAATCTTTAGATTGTGTAGATCTTGGAATTGATTTTCAAGTTTTGTAACTTGAAATATCAGTTTCAATAGGCATCTGATCACGCCTAGACTAAATGATCGGTGGTGACTCTAAGTGTTGGCCATTTTGTTATAGTCGCTCCAAGACCAGTTGATTTGTCTGATGGTCTTCCCCATGACCAAGAGCGAGAATCCATACTTTCTTGTTCCTAGCACGTTAAAAAGAAAAAGTCCTGATCAAGAGGATACTTCCTCGTCAAGAATCTTATCATTCATTTTATATATTAAGTCGTAAATGCTTCCTATCCCATGAGATTTTCAAGAGCACATTACGACACACTTTATTTTTGAAAATTTATAAAAAAATAATTGTTTTGAAAAATTAGTTTTAAATTATTTATTTTAAAAAGGTAAATATAATTACATCAAATGTGTTTATTTCTTTTAAAATAAAAAGAATATCAATTTGTATGAATTTTTTATACATAAAATTTTAATTAATTATATGATATTATTTATATATAATCCCATATCCATGCATCGCACAAGTTTAAAACTAGTAAATATATAAAAGCCAAAACCTTTTGCAAAAAGGTTATCCACTATGCATAGCCTATGTTATTGATATGTGGACGGTAGTTAAAAGTCATTTTCTATTGCACATTTAATTATTTTGACTTGATTTAATTTGATATTAAAATATTTCATATAATTAGTTATATTTATTTTCTATTTATATATAAATGTTTTCTTTAATTAACTTACCCTTTGCATTTGTATAAACAAATAAAATTTTAATTTTCTTTCATATCTCCCAAAAAAACATTAAATTAAATTTATTTACCAAACTATTATAAATAGGGGTTTTCTACAAATGATAAAGAATATAGTTTTATACTCTAGTTAATTTTATAAAATTAATTTAGAGCCATTCAAATTCAGTTTAAAAAAATAAGTTCAAACAGTAAACAGTGGTCGACAATAATTCCAATAATTAAAGATATACAAATATTTTAATTAATTTTTATAAAAAAAATATTTCAAAATCCTTATTGTAATATTTTTTTTCTTTTTATGACCAGATACTGTCTATATATTTAAAATCCATATTGTAATACTTCTGTAGGTTTTTTTTATATCTTATATAAGTATACAAAAGCCAGAGTTTTTTATCAAAAAGATAATTATACTATGTGAATAGCTTATATTATTAACATATGAACAGTTGTAAAAAGTTACTGCATATTTAATTATTTTGACATAATTTAATTTAATATAAAAATATTTCATATAATTAATTATGTTTACTTTCTTTTATACTTTTAATTAACTTACATTTTACATATGTAAATGAATAAAATTTTAATATTCCTTTCATATGTCATATAAAATATTAAATTAAATTTATTTCCCAGACTACTATAAATAGTTTTCTACAAATAGTACATGATATAGTTTTATACCCTAATTAATTTTATAAAACTAGTTTGGAACTATTTAAATTCAATTTTAAAAATAAATTCAGTTCAAATAGTAAAGAGACAATAATTTCAATAAATAAAGATAGTTAAATCTTATATAAATATATAAAAGTCAAAACCTTTTAAAAAAATGTAATTATATATTTTCTTTTATACAAATATATAAAAGTCAAAACCTTTCGTAAAAAAGATAATTATCCAAGATGGATGACCTATATTATTGACTATAGGTGGTTGTAAAAAGTCGCATGTGTTGAATATTTAATTATTTTAACTTGATTTAATTTAATATTAAAATGTTTCATATAATTAATTATATTTATTTCCTTTTATACTTTTGATTGACTTACCTTTATGTATATGTAAACAAATAAAATTTTAATTTTCTTTCAATATCTCACATAAAATATTAAATTAGTTTTATTTACAAGATCAATACAAAGTACAATTTTTTAAAAATAATAAAGAATATAGTTTTATATGCTAATTAATTTTATAAAATTAATTTAGAGCCATTTAAAGTCAATTGTAAACATAAATCAAGTTCAAACAGTAAACAATGCAAACAATAATTCCAATAATTAAAGATATACAAATATTCTAATTAATTTTTAATAAAAATTACTGCAAATCCTTATTTCAATATTTGTTTTCTTTTTACGATCAAATACAATGTATATTTAAAATACTTACTGTAATATTTGTTTAGGTTTTGTTTTTAGAATAACAACTTACCAATTGTATATTTTGGTATTTTTTTTTCTTTCAATTCCTTTATTCCTTTTGTATTTGGTTAGACTTTATGATTTTGTTTACTTTTGAGAATGAGTTGGCAAAAGTTATGTAGAAAGTATTAGATACGAATATATATTTGACACGAGTGTAACGAATTTCTTAACATTTTTATATTAGAGAATTCATGACCATATCCGAATATGTTCTAGACATAGATGTTGAACGTAAATACTTTATATTGTTGATAAATTGAAATCCTATATTCTAAACAAATTTGTTAAAATATAAATATTTTTAAGTGTAAAAATTAATGATGCAAAATAAAATAAATTAAAAGCTGTTACTCTTAAATGTAATATAATTAAAGTCATTTCTAATTGTGAAAGGGGAGTGAATTGAAAAGGAGAGTAAACTAGGCGATTTCATATATAATTGGACGTATTTATTGGGAGTAATTGAGGAATCAATGCCATTAATTAGAAAATTTTACGCTTTTCTTTTCTAAATTTAACAGACCTATTTAACCCCTTTATATTGGGGAAAAAAAACTAATAACACCCAAACCAAAAAATTTGCTGGAGCAATAAGGTTCAAACCTGCTACAGTGTGTGGCAGCGGTTTTTGGAATTCTTTGGCCATATATCATTAACCTTCATTTCTCTTTCAGAAGAAAATGATTTATTCAATCATTTTTTTATGCGGTGAATGCGTGAAAACAAAGGGGTTTTGCAACTAAGTTTTTGCTGTCTGTCTTCCTGTTTGACTCTTCTCTCTCTCATATTTATTTAGCTATTCAAATTTCCAATAATTTCATTGTGTACGTGGGACGAAACTCAATGGTCCAATAATACTCTGTTCGACCCTAATTGGCTCAAAAATCAACATCGTAATGGCTCAGCTCTACAGTTTGACTTTAAAGCCATTTGTTTGAATTTTTTTCTTATGAGCCCATTGGGTGGTTTCATATTTACGACGGGCTAGACTGGGTTTGTTAATTACTATTATCATTAGCATGCTTAATATGGAATACACCTACGACGTGGGGTTAACTTTTTAAGATTTTAAGTAGATATATTTTTAGCTTAATTTTTTATTTGTATTTAACCATATGAGTTTTAAATTAAATGATAACTGTTACCCTACATCCTCTAAGTTTTAATGTTCACATCTTAGAATCCAGGCTCCATACTGATGTTTGCTTAAAAATGTTTTATAATGAGATTAGTGCTTTTACTAATAACGTAGGAATATATCTTTTTTTTGCAGTTCAATGCTTTGATTAATGTATGATAAAAGGTATTGAATGCATGTTATCAGAGTTATGATGTTTCAACATTTGCAAAATCTTAACTTGCATCATGATTGATGATTTTTTTTATTCTACGTCCTATTTCTGAAGTTAAAACTTGATAACTTTAATTAAAAACTTTAAGCTTCATCCACTGAAGATAATTTAAAGATGTTAAGATAGATATTTAGGCTTAAATCTGACAAAACTTTGAATAGTTTAAAGTATCATTTCTTTAATGTATACTACTAATTAAAGTTTAAAGTCGATAGTAAAACATCTCAAGACAATATACATGTAATGTTACCTTTTTAGTTATCAAACTTTTCAAAATTTTCTTTTTTGATCACCTATGAACCAGCCATGAAAAATGTTGTTTGGTTATATCTAACATATACATGTCACCTATTCCAGATATAATTATAGGAAAGTCAATCGAAAAATTTGTTATTTTAGTGGTTGAGTGGCCAAAATAATAATATGTATAATTGTTGATAACATAAATTTGAACCTCAAAGTTCGAAGATTAAAATAGAAACTCTAAAAACAAATTTTAAAAAGCACTAAAACTAATAAATTCTAACTATGGTAAGAGAAGAATTTATGGAGTAGTTAATTATTATTTGGAAATTATTATATTGATGTACATAGAAAGCCTTTGTAAACATCTTGTTTTAAATACTTAGTGAAACCTAATGCTTTAATTCCATTGCTAAACGATGCTTGCTTAATAACAAAATTTATTCTAAAAGTATCCGTCATTTATTCGCTTTGGATTTTAAATCATTAATATAAAAGCTAAATATACTTATTTAAAAAAAAAAAAAAAAAAACAAAGCTGCCTATATTAATAATAAGCAAAAAGGTCTCTTAATCTAATTCATAAATTGCATGAGCAAAACAAAAAAAATAGTGGGGAAAAAGGGAAATTCAAGAATCATGTTAAACTTTTTTTTTTGAGAAAAATCAATAAAAAGGTTTTGAAAACCCCTCCTTATTAAAGCATGAATAGCTAGTTATAAATTGTCTATAAGTAATTAATAAACAATTAATCTAATCAAGATAATTTTTAATCAGTCCCTTCATTGAATTTTTTTGTGGCCAAAGAATTTTTAATAATTTCATTGCCATTTATTGTGGGGATTAGTTTCTAATTTCATAATGGTTGCAAATTTTTTATACAAATTGCATCCCCAAAAAATTTATGCATGATTGTTTGATTCCCTCCTACTTCAATACTCTCTCATAGGCTAATTGAACTAAAATATGAAAAATCAAAAAGGACATCATATGAGCTATGAATCATAATTTACTTGAAATTATATATTCAAAGAACCAATTCAAAATGACAATACCTTGTTTTCTTTATTTCTATACTCATCAATTGTTAATTTTTTTTAAAATGAATTTAGATAAGCATCAACTTTGAACCTTCAAAAAAAAAAATCAATAATATAAATATATATTTAATTTGGCCAATAAATTATCTAGTTGAGAATTACCAAAACATGGCAAGCAAAAGTTGAATGAACAATTATCAAAAAAAGAAGTTGAATGAACTTGAACCAAAAGTCTTCAGGTTTCCTATTTTACCTCGCATTATTATTAAACTACTCAAAAATCTAAAAAGCCTGGATCTGTCCTAGAAGAAGTTCCATAAGGAGAACCTGCTAATTTTAAATACTCAGTTTTGAAAAAAAAAAAATACATACAATAGCCAGCATTATGATAGGAGTACAACAAGGCCTATTCAACAATCTCCAGAAAACGCCTTGTGACATGAAATAGCCTTTCGTATTTCTTCATGAAGAAAAGTAATTTGCCTATAACTTAAACAAACCAATCAAAAGAAGGAAAACAATAGGAATAAAAAAAGATTTACATATAACCATAACTTAAGTCACTGTTCATACATATAGCCTACTTGTAAGAAATCAGGAATAGAAATGTAAATTATTGACACTTACGCTGATACAAAAGAGACTAATAATAGAAGATATAATGATACCAGAGTCTTTACTCTTTACGTTGCTGCTTATCTTCCTTGAATACCATGGATGCAGCATCTTAAGCAGAATTTTTTTTTAAAAAAAAAAAAAAGGAAAAAACCTTAAATGTTTAAGTCTAGCCATGGAGATGAAGGTTGCCAATTTGTGGGAAAGCAGGTAAATTAGATAAAACCATCATCCTATTATGTGCCTCTTTCTCTCTTTGCAAGTTGTAAATGAAATGAATCCTAAACTTAAATTGGAATGGAAATTCCTTATATACAAATTAAAAATGTAACAGTCAATGAATAAAAATTTCTGACGTTTACATTTAATTAGTTAATTATATTATAGCTTTTAAAAGTAAATGATTACATTAAAACTACAATAATAAAATCATTAAAAGGAAAATAATAAACATTATTATCTCTCTTGAAACAATTCAAATTATCACTATTATCTCATAAAAAGAATGGGATATATTTACCTATTTATTGTATAGGTATAGATAATGACCTTGTTATTGTTAAATATCCATTATGTCCCTATTTAGTGTAGATAAGAGCTGAAAATAGTAAGTAGTGGTGATTTTGACATTTAAAAAAGTTAATTAAGTTATTATAATTTATTTAATTTTATTATTACATTATCATTAATTGTTTTAAATATTATTTTCATGGCTAATTAATTGCTCTAATTTGATCATTTGACCTTTATTAAAACTCTATAAAATAGAATTATTTAGTCTTATTTTTTATTTATTTTTCATAATTTTTAATTTAATTTTATTTACTTTCTTTATATTTTAATTATATAGTTATTTAAGTGTTTTCATATTTTTGTAGGTTAAATCCCGAAGGAGTTTCTAAAAGTGTAACAACTTAATTAAGAAGCAAAGTAAACTTAGTTTGGTAGCTTGCAAAAATAATCTATTCAAAGTACTTGCGAACTAAGTTTTTTATCTCTAGAGTTTTGCCTAGACTCTTAAGATTAAAATTAGATATATATTCCAAATATTGTATAGCCTTTATTTTTCTCTAGTTTTCTGAAAAGATAGTAGCCATCAAGATTTTGCATTTGGAGAAGGATTGAAGAAGTTGAAGACCAAGATCTAACAACTTTTAGTTTTCTTTTTTCCTTTTAATCTTTTTATTTTTATTGTAATGTTTATTATAGTGAAAGTCCAATGTTTTGTGTTTTATTTAATTAATATGAAATAAATTTATTTTGTTAGGGTTACAATAAAACTCAATATGTAGTATAGATTATTTTATTATTTTTTCTTGACTTAATGATATTTGATTTGTCTATTCAATTTTGTTCTTATTGTTTTCAATTGTTTGGCTACCAATTAGATTGAATTGATAACCTTAATGAACTTAAAAAAAGGAATTTTGTATTTAGACCTAGATTGAATGACATATGTTTCATATTCATTTTTTAGGATGAATTAATCTACATGTTAGATAGAAATATACGAGCACATCATATGTAATCAAATTAGAGTCTAAGTTTAATGAGTTTCTTTTAATTCAATTTATATAGAAATATAGAAAATTAGTTAAAAGAGATATTTTTATTACACCATTAGAAGATAATTATAAATAAATTAGATAGGTTAACAACTCATTATCATTAATTAAGATAAGAGGATAAAACAGATTCAAATAAAGTGTTAAGAAAAATTGTAATCCTAGGCTTTTATTATTGATTAGGTAAACTCTATTTATTTTACTTGTTTGTTATTTAACTAATTTTAGTCTAATTTTAATTTTAGTTTTATTTTTTTAATTGGTTGTTTGGATTAGGTTAAATTGTTTTAATTTTAGTATTTAGCAAATTTAGTATCAATTCTTTTTGAGGTCGACATTTTATTTTATCACTATATTACTTGTTTATGATACATGTAGTTGCCTGAAAATCAAACAACAATTATAATTTTTTATGAAAGTATTAGTTTTTAATACTTTTAAATTTTGATTTCATTGTGCGTTTTCATTGGGTTTTATTGTAATTATTTACTTTAGTCTTTTTGTGTGTTTCATATCTAATTCATAAGAGTTTTTTTTTTTTAGATTCCATACACCATGCTTAAATGCGTTGGTCAAGATGAGGCTACCATTGCAATTGCTTAAAATAATTTGCATGTTGGTTCACATATTTTAATTCTTGCTGCTATTTGTGATGTTTGCAAGCTTGTTCTGAAGGAGATACAAGTTGGGCAGTGTGTCGGGTCACATTTCTCATCTCGAGCCACCCTCTCTGACTTCTTAACTGCAATTCCAACCAAATCTTTAGAACCTATTTTTATTACCACTTCATAAACAATGCCAAATAATCCCCTTCTCAGCTCCTCCTTGAAATCATTTGTACCTTCTTCGAGCTTCTTGTAACTAAAGTACCTTAAACTGCTTTATATGTCACTTTTGTTTCTTTGATTTGTTCTAATCTTTTTGTGATACAAGAAAAGTAATCCCATATATATCAGCCCAAGAAATACAAAGTCGACAAACACAGAGCTACCGAGGAGCACTAACACTAGAATTATCAATGAATTTTGGTTCTCTTTCTATATATATATATGAGGGTGGTATTGGAGGACTTTTACGGGCAAATTCAGCATATCTTACTTTGAGAAAAGAGGTGGAATTCCTATCTGTGTCCAACTGTCTTCCATTTGGAACCGTTAATGTCTTCTTTCAGCAGCCCACCTCATTGAATACCCTCGCCATACAATGACAATCTTGCAAACAAAAAGCTTTGCAGTCATCTAAACCACTGCAAGGATTAATCAACTCATAATCGGCAATCAGCCAACTTCTAACTCGTAGTTCCTCAAATTCGTATAAATCCTTTGGGGGACTCCGGCCATCTGCTGCATAACCCTGTATGAAATCTTCTTGGCAGTTATCATGCTCTTCATTTGCATCAAATAAATGATAACGTGGGGACATGTACGTTCTGGCCTTTTATAGAGTTTAAGTCTATAGATGCTTTCGAAGCCACAAATTCCACTACCACCAGTTAATTCAAAAAGAGTGCCCCAAAAATTATCTAGAAATACCTTAACAATACTCTAGTTTTCACAACTGCAAGCGGAATTCTTTGCATGACTAGATAGGGTCAAAACACCATCGAAATTTAGAGTTTCTCTGTGATAGTACTCTGTTGAGGGAACTACATCTTCTGAGCTGAGTGAATATCTCTAATTGTTTTGTTTCAATATGTAAAAGAAGCCATCTTGATCAAGCATCACTTGTTAACCAAAATTTGATGAATTTTCTACATAAAGGGTGCCACCATCGTAGTATGTTCTATAAGCATAGTTGGATTGCAAATTTATGGTACTGAGCATTGGATTTCCATCTTTATGTAAACGAAATTGGAATCTTTCCTTTGAGAAGTTGTTCTCTGTATAACGAGAAGAAAGCAAACCGTTTCTATCAATTACCTGAGTTGGTAACAATATATCAGTAGGATTCTTAAAGCTCTCCAACAGTTAATCAGAATCACTATAAACTACAAAATTGCTTGTATCATTCATTCTAGCAAAGGTAACTTCACCAGTGGAAAAATCTGATCTCCATATCACTTAGTTATTAGGATCACTGAAAACTAGTCCTTGACCAACAGGGAACTCTACCTTTGATCTTCTTGGAACAGGATTATCTCTATTTGCATACCAAACTACGGCACGGCTTGGTATTTTATAATACCGTATAGCAAGTAGGAGAAGATCTTTGCTTTCAAGTTGGTGAAATCCGAAGGCAAAATTATTGGAAGAAGAAAGCCATGGTTTTGCATCGGGAGTCGCTTTGTTGAAGTTGCCAAGGTAGATATTACTAGTAGTAGTTTTAGCAACAAGAGAAGGTTGGAGCATCAATAGGTAAGCTGAAAGGAAAGGATAAAAAACAAAAGCCATTGACATGATTGTACTAAATTGAGTTAAGAGGGATTGAGTTGAAGTAAAGAAGAAACTTATATATATATATAGGTTTAGAATGGTTAAAGTCCCACAAAATTTAGACGTGCATTAGGAGAGGTAACCTATGTTACTCGAATTTTGGATGAATATCGGCGTACACATCAGTGTAATTGATTATTATTAATTTTGTTATATTTAAAGAATTATAAGTCCAGATAACAGAACAGTTGATTCATTCATCAATTAAATTTTTTTTTCATGCATTTTAAGCTGGTAGGAGAAAAACCAATTAAGTTTAGAAGAGTTGTTCATGGTCGACGATAGAAAATTATACTATTGGCCATTATTTTTTTAGAAACTTCTCCCTTGTAATACAGTAGAAACTTATGCCGATAGCTGGACAGTATTTCATAATGGTTGAAATTGTAGTTT
>JBBYHM010351606.1:0-23843 GCA_038381775.1 Adansonia rubrostipa
AATACCTTTAATTTATCCTTTTGAGTTATCACCAAAAGTAACACTTCCTTTATCCTTAGGCTTTAGCTCCACGAATTAATTTTTGTTACAGGTCATGTGTCTTGAGCATCCACTATCAAGGTACTAAGAATTTTCTTTTGTTGAATTTGCCTTGAAGCAATGCTCTTCCTCTTACAACCACAAAAGTATATTCTCTTTTTAGGTACCTAAATTTTTTTGGATCCTCGAGTATCAGTGCTTAAAATTTTTGTGCCTTTTGGAATCCATTTTAATTTTTAGGTTCATCTTAAGATGTGCCAACACCTTTAGGGACCCATATTCTCCTAATAAGTTTTTAAGGAGCATGCATGGAATGTGAAATGAAAGAAGTATTTTGCAAACAAATTGAACCTCTAGTAGGTAGATGTTTGCTAGAATTTAAGTACAAGATGAATGAGATACAAATAGACTTGAAAAGTATGAATTTGATACAAGTGGAAAATAATGAATTTGATGATTTTGAGCTTTTTGTTGTTCGATGATTCAATGAAATTTATATCTCTGCATCTTCAGCTATTTGGAACCTCCATTTATAGCTAGAAATTGATTCATAGATGTTAGGCATTTAATGTGGTGGTTGGAGAGCCATTGTAGCCTTCATAAATGCTTGTTTCGATTCAATCCTACGCTATAGTATCAATACAATACCAATAGTAATGATACAGAAATAAAAAAAGTGATTGTTACAGCTTTTTATATCGATACTGGGATCTAAGTATCGATACTAAGCAAGCTCTATCGATATAGATACCATTGTATCAATACATATAGGGTTTCAGCCAAACCTTGGCTACTACCAAGCCTTGTATCGATACACATAGGGTGAATATTGATACTAAACAGCCTGTATCAACATATTTAAGGGTTTCATACAAACCTTGGTTACTGCCAAGCCTTTTATCGATACTTATGGGGTGAGTATCGATACTAAGCAGGCTGTATCGATACCTTTATACTTGTATTGATACATTTGAGTGGTTTTATGCATAGTATCGATACCAACCTTCAAAACATTTATGAAATGACTTTTGTTGACTCAAACACATATAAAAAATTATTCTAAGTATAAATATACTTTTTAAAGCATATAATTTTTTGACAAATTACAAACTTAGTGTTTTTCAAGATTCTTTTCAATTTAAACACAAATACCAAGTTGAGTATTAATTTAACTTAAGTTGTTTATTATATCAAAACTGAAAATCAAGGTTAACAATATGGAAAAGACAGAAAGCTGAGATGTAATCATTCAAACTCTAATAGCATCTTTGAGGATGAGCTTGCTGATGCCATCTGCAATTATGCTCAAGCAACTTTACCATATGATACTGAGACAAATTTTATGATAAGTAAAGAGATTGAAGGAGATGACGTGCAGCCAGAATTAATAATTGAGCCTGAAGATGAAATTTTGGTTGATGAACATGATGAAGAGGTTCAAGAAGAGAAAATATAGTCTGACCCACCATTATCCTTCCCAAAAGCATATGATGAGTATTATGCAGTCAATTGGATGGAGAATTCATCGAATAAGGTGTTTATAGAGAGTTATTCCACTAATCAATTCAAGGCATCATTAATTTCAACTTCTGAGTAGGATAACATTGACTTTATTAGGCGTTTGAAGTTTTTGGAGAGACCACCACATTCCATTAATTTCACTCTTTTATTTGCACCATTGGGATTTTCAGCTAATGCAACGTCATCTTTGAAGCCTCTAATTCAGAAACCCCTATCATTGGAGCATAAGCTTTTGCTTATGCATTTAAAAAATTATAAAAGAGCATTAGAATGGTTAATTGCTGACATAAAATGGCCCAGGAAGTTCAAGGTGAAAGGGAAACATTTCAAACATCTTTACAGAGGCAAATTTAGTTGTCAATGGTCGTACAATAGTTTAGCCTATCCAAAATAACATTGGAGATAGTCAAGTTGAAAACTATAAATCAAGCACTTCTTGAAAGGGAACCCAAGTTTCTTAAAATTTTTCCTTCCCTCTTAACATTAGCATTTTATTTGAAAAATTTTATTTTTATCATTGTAAATTTTTTCTTTGCAAGTTTTGTAAAAAAAAAGGTCGTAGTGCTGTAGCTCTAAAAATGGCGCTACAGTGCCACATTTATTAGAGCCTTGGCACTATGCTAGATTCTCAATGCTGTGGCACCAAAGTGCCAAAAAACATCTTGCAAGGTGCTGCAGTGACAAATTTTGGTGCTGTGGTGCTAGCAGCCGCCCTTTTTCCTCTTTTGTTCATTTTTTGTATTTTTAAACCCCTATTTTAGCTAGTTGTTTAAACCAATGTGACAAGTTTTTAGATTTTAATTTTTAATTTTCTATTTTATTTTTGTACGTTAAATTTTTTTAAAAAATTTTAGGATTATTAATATTTTTTTCTAATCAGTTGTTTTATTTGATTTTCTTTTACAGCCTTCCACTAACTTTGACAGGCATGATAATTTGAAGAGAATAACTAAAGCTTTGCTCGAGTTTTCTTCATCGAGAAAGGGGAGTTTCTTATTCTTGTTCTTTTATTTATAAACATTAAGGATAATTTTTGTTTTAAGTTTGGAGGTGAGGTTATTATTTTGTTAGTGTTGATTAAATCTAGGTTAGTTGACTCTTGCATAATTTTTTTCTTTTTATCTTTGTTTTTGCATAGATTTTTTCTTTATTTTTTGCATAATTTTTTGAAGAGTCTAGTATAATTGAGATGTTTGTGCTTAATATGATGAGATCCTTATCCAGTGACGAGAACCTAGTTATTGATTTATTTTGATTGTTGGGAAAATATAAGCATAATTTAATGTTGTGATTAGATTCTTTTGTTTTTCTCATTGTTAGGATATGATTTTCAAAAATTTTGAGTACATAATCTGTTGCATTAATTTATGTTGCTTATTTGAATATTATTTATATTGATGTAATTTGCATTTATATCTAAATGCTTAGAATTTGTTTGGTTCTCTCTTGAGGTGAAATCCAAGACAATACTACATTAAAAAGATGATTTAGGCCATCTTTGGATCATTTGAGCTTTTTAAGCCTGCCTTTTATATTCATATCCTTAATTACCCTATTTAAGCCTAATTGATATATCCTTTTCTTTTGATTGCCAAATATATTTAGCTTAGCCTAACAAGAAAAACCATGAATAACCTTCATTACATAAGCATGAGCATGAAATTGTTTCAGAAAATATTATGACCCAAGTTTGAATTATGTTGTATTGGTGAAGCATGAAAAAGAAAAAAATTAAAATTAAAAAAAATTAAAAAGAAAATAAAGAAACACCAAAAGTGTGTAAATGAATAAAATGGCATAAAAAAGAAATTGTTAATAAAAAAAAAAGAAAAAAAGGGTATGTGCTTCAAACTTGTAGTGAAAGGCTTAGTAAAAGATCTTGAACAATAAAAGTGTCTATGGGTGAATTGAGCCGAAAACATATCTTTTATCCTACCTTGAATCTCGTCTTATATTACAAGTTTAATAAAGTCCTACATGATCTTTGATGAAGTGTTGCTTTACATTAATGAAGATAGGGATGAAAAGCAAACATATGAGAATCTAGTACTAATTCGCAATTTACGATGGCATAAGTTTATTCAGTTTGCATGCAATGATTTGTAAAAGGATCATTTAAACACACACACTAGAAATCCATTCAAAACATTGAGATTTATGATTAAATTGAAGCTGGATTTGAATTATGTTTGTACCTACCTTGAATTAAGATTAAGATTGACTTTTGAGGAAAATTAAGGTAATCATTATTTGAGTACAATCATCTTAATTCATTTCATTTCATTCATTTGGTTTTTTTTCTTTCTTTTGTTTTGTTTTGCTTAGGACTAACAAAATGCAAAGTGTGGGGGCATGTTAACTTTATAAAATAGAGTTATTTAGTCTAATTATTCATATTAAATTAGCTAAGTCTTAGAGATTTTTATTTAAATTTTATTTATAGTAGTATTATTTTATTTAAATTTTATTTATTTTTAGTAGTTTTCAATTTACTATTATTTACTTTCCTTATATTTTAATTATTTAGTTATTTAAATAATTTCCATATTCTTGTAGGTTTAAACAAACCCAAAGGAGTTTTCAAAAGTGCAACAACTTATTCAAGAAGTAAAATGGACTTAATCAAGCAAAGTGATTAAGTATGGCAATTTCCAAAAATAATATGTTCAAGCTACTTGGAGACCAAGTTTCTCCTTTAGAGTTTTTGCATATAAATAAGAATTTTAGAATTAGACTTAGGGACATTAGAGACATCCCAAATATTCTATAGTTTTATTTTTCTTTAGTTTTTTAAGAGGAGAGAAGCTACCATAATATTCAAGAAGCTAGAGAGAAGCTTGGAGATCAAAGATCCATTCAATCTTGGTTTTTTTCTTTCTCTTTAATTTTTTTATTTTTTAATATTATTTATGATGGTGAAGCTCCTTGATTTTATATTTTATATATTTATTATGAGCTACATTTATTTTTCTAGGGTTGCAGTAGAACTCAACATGTGATTTGGATTATTTTATTTTTTTCTTGATTTAATGATATTTGAGTTGCGATAATTGTAATCCAAGGCTGCTATTATTTATTATTATTATTATTATTATTATTACTATTATTATTAGTAGCAGTATCAACATCATCATCGTCATCATCTTCAGCAATTTTTAATTAATTATTTGAATAAGATTAAGTTGTTTTAATTTTAGTATTTAAAAAATTTAGTATCAATTCCTTATGGGATCAACACTCTCTTTATCCCTATATTACTTGTTGCAATGCATACACTATATGGTTAATTCCGGCAATGGATTCTCAGTTAACTTTGAACATGAATGATAAAGTGGCCAAGGTGTCAGCCTTTTGGTTCTCATCCTGAGGTTAATGTCGAAAGCTGATATCATCAAATTCTTTTCTGAGTTTTGAAATCAGCTTTCCATAATGAATTAGTTTAGCACCACCTATTTGCCATTCTCCTTTTAACTGGCAGATGACCAAGGTCAAAATGCTAAATACTTGCGGAATCCTGATACCTTTTCCATTGGCGGCTTGGAGTCCCATGACGTAGGCTTCATATTCAGCTATATTATTGGTACAATCAAAGTTTCAATCTTGTAATGAAAGGGGTAATAGTTTCCAGCTGGTGATATAAGAATTGCCTTAATTCCATGCCTTAATGCATTTAAAGCTCCATTAAAGTATATGTTCTAAGATAAACTACAATCAATAGCATCTTTTACATTGGTTATTTACATCAAATCTTCATCAGGAAATTCAAAGTCTAAAGGTTGATAGTCATCCATTGCTAGGCTTGCCAAGAAGTCCGCTATTACACTACCTTTGATGGCCTTCTGGTTCGCATACATGATGTCATATATAGAGACTGAAAATTGCCACTAGCTAATCTTCCTAATAAGGCAGGGGTCTTGCATAAATACTCGATTGGATCAAGTTTGGCAATCAACCACGTGGTGTGGTATAGCATGTATTATCTTAATAGTCAGATGGCTCAGGCTAGAGCACAACATAATTTCTTTACTCTTGAATAGTTATATTCATACTTCATGAACTTCTTGCTCAAGTAATAGATAGCCTATTCCTTCTTGCCTGACTTGTCATGTTGACCCAATACATAGCCCATTGACCTATCAAAAACTGATAGATACAGGATTAATGATCGGTTAGGCATTAATGGCACAAGTATTGGCAAGTTTGAAAGGTAGTGTTTGACTTTATCGAAAGCTTTTTAGCATTCTTCATTCCATTCTCTAGGATTTTGTTTTTAAAGTAGCTAAAAGATTGGATCATAAATTTTTAGCTAGCTAAGATATAAATCGAGTAATCTAGTTTAACCTTTCCAAAAAACCCTTACTTCTTTTTAGGTTTAAGACAACGGTAGGCTCTAAATAGCCTTGACATTCTCAGGATCAACTTATATTCCTTTTTCACTTATAATGAAGCCCAATAGCTTGCCAGATGTGACATCAAAGGCGTAGTTGGCAAGATTTAACTTGAGTTTGTATTTTTAAAGGCATTTAAATAGTTTTCATAAGTTGGCAACGTGCTCACTCTACTTTGGCGATTTGGTGATCATATCATCCACATAGACCTTTATTTCTTTGTGTATGACATTGTAGAACAAGGCTATGATTGCCCTTTGATAAGTTGCCCTAGCATTTTTTAGCCTGAAGGGCATTACTTTGTAACAAAAAGTGCTTTACAAGGTTGCAAAAGTGGTTTTCTCCATGTCCTCAACTATAATTATAGTTAATTTGTTTGTACCTTAGAAATCTATCCATTGGGGAAAACAATGCATTTTTTTTCGTGTTGTCTACTAGGGTATTGATATGAGGCAGAGGGAAATTGTCCTTTTAGACTGGCTCAGTTCAAGCCCCTATAATCTACACACATCAGCAACTTGCCATCTCTTTCAAAGATTAAGACTATATAGGCCACCCATTCAGGATATTTGGCTACTTCAAGAAAGCCTACCTCAAATGGTTTTTTTAGTTCCTCTTTAATCTTAAGGAGCATCTCTAGTGTTATCCTTTTAAGCTTTGTTGGATTGGCTTGCATTCAGGATTCAAAGGAAGTTTATGGACCATAATGTTAGTGTCTAATCCGAGTATGTCCTGGTAGAATTAAGCAAA
The DNA here is from genome assembly GCA_038381775.1 of Adansonia rubrostipa. Taxonomy (NCBI): domain Eukaryota; kingdom Viridiplantae; phylum Streptophyta; class Magnoliopsida; order Malvales; family Malvaceae; genus Adansonia; species Adansonia rubrostipa. The sequence goes on from JBBYHM010351606.1 coordinate 6,699, forward strand.
CACATCCCAATATTTTTGAGAGAAATTTATCAAATTGGTTTGGGTTAATGGGTTTATGGAGGTTCCAAATTTGAACTCTTTTTAATCCTTTTCCGTTCCTAGATTTATGGTATCAACGGGCTCTTTGTTAGATAATATTTATTTTTCTTCTTATTTAATTAATCTCAACAAGTTTAGAGGTATAGGACTTTCTTTAAAATCTCTTTCAGACTTGACTTATTAATGTAGATTGGTGACTCAAAATTGATGTCCAAAATTTTAGTATGAGTATTCATCTCAGTTTCATCTTGGTACCTAAAAATATGAAAAAAAACCTATATAGTCAGAAAAAAAGTGGAGGAATGTCTAAAAGTTGGCAAGAATTATGGAAATGGTCACAAAAGATGAAATGCATAATGCTTAGCCATTTTTATTGATAATAATTAATAAAAGAATACCTACACAAAGGATTTTACAATGCTTTTAGGTGGAAGCATGTAAGTTTAGTTCATAATTTTACTTTAAAACAGACTTGAACAGTACAAGAATCTCAATTTTAGTCTAAACGCTTGGAACAAACCTTGGAAAGCATAGATTAGTCTCCCAGACTACTAGAGGCATCTTCGGCTCATCAATTGCATTGATGGAGAGATCCCCAAATGCTTTGTTTAATATGAGTGCAACACTATTACAGTCAACATTCGCACATCCCTTTAGACAGAAACTTTCTTAAAGCAATGGAAACATCATTGAGCCTTACCTTAAATCTTGTCCTAAGAGACAAGCTATCCTTTTTTCACTGTTCTTTTAAGCTTATTTTCTTTTTTGTTATGGACTGGGCTTGAACCCCAACCCTTTTTCATTAGTCTAGTTGATAACTTTCAAGGCTTTAGTAATTCCTTAAAGATGTTTTCTAAGTATTTTTTTGGCATAGGCTTTTTTGCTGATGGTTAACTTTAAACCCATATGAGCGCTTTTTGATAAATGAGGCCTAATCATTAGTAACTCTTCTTTGTCATAAATGGCATGATGGACTCAAAGGAAACAAAGATTCCAAAATATCCTTATCGGGCTTAATATATGAGGCATCAGTGGTAGTAGCAGCAATAATATCTTTCTCTTTTCTAATGTTGACAACTTTGTTTTTAGTGATGAATTTTAACTTTTGATGTAGTGATAATGGCACTACCCTTACAGAATGAATCCAAGTTATTTCTATTAGGTAGTTATATGATAGAGCAATATCCATCACATTGAAGTTAACCTCATAAGTGCATTGGCCGATTTAGAGCGAAATTATGATGTTTTGCATGATGTTTCTACAAGTTCTATCAAACACTGGCATGATCATGTGACTATTCTGGATATGAGATGCATCAATAGGGAGCTAGTTAACCATGATATTGGCATTACATTCAAAGCTGACCCATTGTTGATAAGCACTTTAGGCAACATGCTACCTTTACAGTATATAGTGATGCAAAGGGCTTTACAGTTTATTCTCCCTTCATGAGGGATTTCATCATGACCAAAAGATATATAGTTCTCGATAGTGATGTTACTTACTAGACAGTCTAACTAACCTATAAAGATCTCAAGAAGGACATATGCCTTATTTAAGACCTTAAGGAGAGCGTTCCTGTGAATCTTAGAGTTAAGTAGCATCGATAGCACAGATATCTTGGTGGGTTGCTTGTTCAACTAATTAACGATGCTGTATTAATTGCACTACTAAACTTAATGAATTTTGTAGCTTCTTTCTTGCTTACTGGCTTCTTAATAGCAATCGGGTTTGATTCTTAGGTTACAGACTTTAATGCTTGAGCAATAGCAATGGTGTTTTTTTACTGGGCTTCACTTCTTGATGTAGCTAGGGCATAACATCTACCACTCCAAGTTTGGTGCTTACCCATGAAAAGTCTATGTTTGTTGCTTATTGACTAGATTTTTTTATGATGAAAGTTTTACTTTCGTATTTCCAAGGAACCATCTTATTATCTTTATAAGGGAAAGGGAATGGAAGTTGAATGATCTTCTTTAATATGGACTAAATAGGAGTACCTTAGACTCTTAGTCAATTGTCAAATAAGACCAATGGCCATCCAACTCTATAAAAAGGGTTGATCCTATCCCTTTTTGGGGTGTTGATAGACAGTAGCATAATTGCTGGCTGGGTATGTGAGGCTTTTTTTTTATCGTAGAATTCAATGCTACCCTCATTCATCATATTTTGAACCATAACATGAAAATTTTTACACATTTGAAGAGTGTGGCCATAGACTCTATGGAAATTATAAAAGTCATTGGTTTTTTCCCCTATCTTTTTGGCCCAATTAACCACATAAGCTTGTATCAAGATTTGCCAACCAGATTCATTAGTGCCTTGACCTTATCTATGGTCTTTACGATATCGTAATCCTCTTTAATAGCTAATTTTTTGCATCAGATTCAACATGGGCCTAGGATAAACTGGTTCCAACACTAGATTTCACCCTTTATCCAATAGTAATTTTTCTTTTTCCTTTGTCCTTGAGGGTATCTTTTATTGTTCGAGCCATTTTTCATGGCTTTATCAATCATTCCACCTAATATGACTATATCTGCAAAGTTTTTCGGGTAGCTCTTTACTATCTTCTCGTAATAAGGGGTTTGTAATGTGCGAACGAACTTAACAATCATTTTTTTCTGTTAACAAAGGTGAATCTAAGCAGCCTTTTCCATCCAGCTTAAAGCATATTACTTGTAATTTTCATCAGCTCTCTTTTCCATGTTTATAAGAGAGAAATAACTTAAAACCAAGTCAACAGTCATAATTCTCTCGTCATCTATGGCATTAATAGATGGACCGATGTTCTTATCCTGTGCCTCAAAAAACTTAATTTTGGACTAGTCCATCATCCCTTGGACCATCTCTAAGAAAAATGGTTAGCATTGCAGACTATGCTTTTGACTACAATGGCAACAAAGTGGTTCAATGGTTTCTTTACTTTTGTTTTTGACACCTGACACAATTCTTACCTTCATAAAACTTGCCATACCTCACTCATCGAGGTTTTAACTTCTTTTATGCTTCTTTTAACCCAACATCTTTTCCCTTAATCATCACATTCACTCTTAGCTCTATGTCAGGTCCAGGTCCTTGTTTGACCTTGATCATGCCCTTTTCTAATAGGCTTTGCACTTTTCTCTTGAACAAGGTGTAATTTTCAATAGAGTGACCTTGCACTCTAGCGTAGTACTCATAATAGGCATTGTGATCGTACTATTTAGGATACGAAGGTGATCTTAAGTTGTGAGCCTTAAGCCACTAGTTAGCCTGCCAATAAACGAGAGTAAATCTCTTTGTAGGAATAAAGAATTGGCTCAAAGTGTTCCCCATCCTAGGGTGCTCATTGATAATTTATAGCTCTTGCATTGTTCGCATTATGAGTTTGTGTGCTCTGGGTCATATTTTGAATGAGATTCAATGTGAAGCTCATTCTTAAAGTGAACCCAACAGAATGAATTGGTTAAGGTACTGCTAAATAGAGGTTAACGCTCGAAAGCACCATGTTTGGGAAGTTCATACTTTGTGCCAAATGTGGATTTCAAGCGATCTTAGCAGGACTTTCCCTAATAGCATTCACATCCTTCTTCTTACCTTTGGCCTTTGTCTTTTTACTTGAGCTAGATGATTTTTCAATGGATATCTTACCACTTTTGATAGCATTATCACTCATTTCACCTGATACACCATGTCAGCAAAATTCTTCATGATAGTTCCTACCAACCTTTCATAGTAAGTAGCTCGAAGGATGCTGATAAACATAATCATCATCTGTTTTTAATCAAAAGAGGGTGAACTTAAGCTACTTCTTTTCATCACCTTTAAGCATACTGTCTGAAGCTCTTAGAGACTTTCTTTTCCATTTAATAAGGGAAAGATGATCTAAGGTGCAGTAGGATACATGCTTATATTGATCAAGGAAAACAAGAGCCAAATTTGCCTATGTCTGAATTCTTGGAAGATCTAGCTTTATATACCAATGGATGGCTACCCTAGTTAGGCTATCTTAGAAGTAGTGAATTAGCAACCTTTAATTTTGTTCTTTTTTAGCCATCTTGCAATAATACATGTAGAGGTGGGTAGCAAGGTCAATAGTCCCATTGTATTTCTTAAAATTCAACACTTTGAATTTATGCGAGATGATGAGGTAAAAAACTAGTCCTAAAGACTTAGCATCTATAATTTTAAAATTATCACTTCCTTCGATAGCTTAAAGGTGCTTTTCCAATCATTGATACTTGTCTACGTCTTCATCGTTTTTTTAGTCTTTTTTGCTCTTTCTTGCTTCACTTGCTCATCAAGATCTTGGATTATAGGCTTTGCGGTAAAGAACTTCTTACTAGAAACTTTTGAGCCAAATGGGGTACAATTGTTGGATTGATGTAAATAAATGGTTGAGTTGATGGAATCATTACTGCTGGTGGATGTTATCCATGTGATACCTGTAGACACCTTATGTTATCCGGGCTACTTTTTTAAAGTAATCTGGAACTCAAAAAGTATTTTGAGGAGTTCAAGAAAGCCTAGGGATCATATCAAAGGTAAATGCAAATATGTGGCATCAAATGAAATAGTTCAAGGTGTCAAGGGACAAAAAAATGAGAAAATTCACAATTTTACTAGAATGTATCGATACATGGTTCTCATGTATCAATACAATGCTCCAATAATCCAAAAATTTAAAATGTCCCCATTTTTATTGATACAACATGTAGATGTATCGATGCATGAGCCTCTGTATCGATACAGGACCTCATGTATCGATACTAGGCTATGCCAAGACCAAAACATGCATTCTGTAAAGAAATGTATTGATACATATCAACATGTATCGATACAGTGGTTCATGGTATCGATACTAGGCTATGCCAAGACCAAAACATGCATTCTGTAAAGAAATGTATTGATACATATCAACATGTATCGATACAGTGGTTCATGGTATCGATACTATGAACAATGGTTCATAGTATCGATACAATAATCATTGTATTGATACCATCAAGGTTTTTGGACCAAATTTATCGATACATTATGCAATGTATCGATACATTAGGCCATTTTCACGGTTCAGGCATTTTTGACTCGTCCACCATTGATCCAAAGCTCGATTTTAACTCGTTTCATTGCATTAGGAAAGATTAAAACACATATCAAATTACGAATTTAGGCTTTTGAATTTATCAAAACATTTTTTTGAAGTCTAAATTGGATCAAAAAGGGTGTCTTGTCCACCCTCTAAAGCCTTCAAACCAGTTTAGAATAAATTTAGGAAATGGGATAGTGCGATGCTATCCCATGTTTTTGATTATGGTCAAAATTGAGTTGTTTTCCCAAGCTTTATCTCGAGGCATTCGAATGTCACCATAGCACCCCGATCAGACTTGAGAACATGCTTTCACCTCTCATAGGCTCGTATCAAGGCAGAAACATATTTTATATCTTTACCGTCCTCATTCACAATAATTTCTTTTGCCAAAAGTTGTTAAAATGCTCACACATTTAAATCACAAAGTTTTGTCAACTTATGTTTTCCAACTTGACTTCTTTAAAGAGTGTCAGACATGTCACTTTTGAGGATACTCTAACCCTAACCTTTTGAGGGGATAAACTAACCCCGTTTTTCAAAATTGTCAAGATTTAAAAGTATCTCTTTGTCAAAATTATTTGTCATCCATAGAAATACTCCAACCCTACATTTTTGAAGGGATACTCTAACCCTGTCTTTCAATTACAATTAATTTTTTTCCTGGACTCTCATGAATGTGTTAAACAAACCTCGTTTAATCAAGGAACCCAGATGCATCTCAAAAATTGTCGATTCGATTATTCCTAGATAATTGATGCCAATTGTGAGATAAATTCTATAGTCCACCCATTTTCTTTATCATTGCATTGAATGATCTATGTTATGTTACTTCATTTATTGCCTTACTAACATGATTTCTTTGTGATGATTATTCGCATTCATGTTTTCAAAATATTTCGCACAAAATTAAAGGTAATGTTCCGCGTGGGTATCTCCTTAGTGCCTAAAGCAGAACATTCCATTTTTAATGTAAAATCCAGAGGTCATTTTATTGAAGATCTCTAAAATCCCCATCTCTCCGAGGTGTATATGAGATTAAATCTTTTTCATCAAAACCTGGATTTGCATTTCTATAAGATTCATGCATTAGAAGAGGCTTATATCAAAATAGTGACAAGTTAAGAGCTAAATAATCAAAACTGGGATAAGACATAGCTAGTAAGGTGCCGATTTTGAGTGTCACGAAGAGGTTCGTACCTCATCGCACGTAACCACCTCCTGAACCCAAATGGTGAATCATTGTATTACATAGACCATGGGATTGATGCTTTGAGTTTCATAACTTAAAACATAGGTTTCAATAGGTATCTGATCATGCCTAGCCTGAAATGATCAGTGGTGACTCCAACGTTGGCCATTTCATGATGGCCATCCGAGACTAATAAGATAAGCAATTCATCTTATGGTCCCCCCCACTGTGTCAGAAGTCGAGAATCTATACTTTCTCGTTCTCATCACGTCATGAAGGAAAAGTCTCAATTAAAAAGACATTCCAAGTTAGAAAAATATTTTAAGTTGTACATACTCATAGATCCTCGAGGGTCCACCTCGAGGTACATTGCGATAGCTTGGCGACTCCACTAGGGAGGTATAGAGAGTTAGGCCAATACGTAGTCGTGTCTTCTTAGGTTCCTGGTTCTTTCGATCTTCGATCATTATTTAACTATGACCTTTTTTTTGTTTTGTCAACTAATCTTTTGTTTGGCATGATTGTCAAGATTGTCTTATTTTCAAATAATCATTAGTTTAATAAAAACAGTGATACGGAGGTAAACAAAAGGGATTGATCATTTCCCTGTCACACACCACACACTTGCATGTGCATTACTGTCCTGCCAAACTCCATGGCATGGTTATAACCTAATCATTAGGAAGAAGTGAGTTATCCACCTTCGCAAGTAACCCCGCATAGGCATGGTAATAACTTCCTGGATGTAAATTACCTATGTCTCTCATGAGTAACCCTTCGTATTTGCATAGTGAAATACATCCAACGGATCGAACCCATTCCGCCAAACCCATGATGGGTCTAGGATTGGGGTCCCTCGACTATCCTTACCACATGGAGAAGCAACCCGGCTACCTCTTTAGGCGTTAACTTAAACCTCATATAGTGAGCCCTACATGCTAAACCATGTCAAACCATACCAAAATGCTGCTCGAATACCAAGAGAACAGGGTTACTCAGGGAAACATTCCTAACTTTACTCTTAATTACCATAATTATGTAGGTGACAGTGCCAAATGCAAGCTCAAATCGCAAAACTTATGGAACTAATGATAGCTTTTATGAAAGAAAAAGGGCAACCTAGCATTGCTAAAATAAGGAATGATCCTTTCAACATAGAAAGTGCCCCTGCCAATAATCCAAAACTTGGCCAAGGGGAAGCTAGACAAGAACAACGGCCCGCTCCTCCGCCTGTAGCTTAGGCTTCGCCAATCATCTACCTAAATCCCATTGAGGTAGGCCAATTTATTCCTGGTACTTAAGGGGTGAACGCAAGAGTCTTATCGGCAGATCCAATAGCCCTTGACCATAAGGAACTAGAGAAAACAAAAGGTCAAAAGTCCACTATGACTATGAAAGAAGTGGGCAAATTCTAGCTACTGGAAAAACACCTCCAAGCTATTGAGAGGACTGACATGTTTAGAGCTCTTAATGCTCAATCGCTATCTTTGGTGTCCGACCTTATCATTCCCCCAAAGTTTAAAGTCCCAGAGTTTGAAAAGTTTACTGGAACCACTGATCCTTCTGTCTATGTCTGAATGTACTTGTGAAAGATGGCCGGGTATGAGAAAGATGAAAAGTTCCTCATCATTGCTTCTAGCATAGCCTCACTGAGGCAGCAGCTTGGTGGTATATCCAGCTAGACAATGTGAAAATTCAATCATGGGCTGACTTGGCTAAGGCCTTTCTAAATCAATGCCAGCACGTATCAGATTGGGCGCCAGATCAACTTTCCCCGATGAATTTTAAAAAGAGATCCATTAAAAGTTTCAGATAATACGCCTAAAGATAAAGAGAAGAGGCAACCCTAGTCCAGCCTTCGCTTCTAAAAAAAGAGATGATAGTCACTTTCATTCATACCTTACGTGCTCCGTATTATGAGAAGCTCCTAGGAAATTCCACTAAGAAATTCGCAGACTTGGTTTTCTCTGGAGAAATGATCAATGCTGCCATTAAGAGTGGTAGAATATCTGTCGGGGAAGCAGTTGGATTGAGTAAGAAGCCCATGGCTGGTAAGAAAAAGGAAGAGGAGGCCAATGCCATAAATTATGCTAGCTCATTTCAGCCAAGATAGCATTAAGCACCCAACCCTCGCTACTCAAGAACGCCATGTTCTTACCCCATCACAATATCCCCGTAGCCAATCTATGCCACAACTTATAACCCATTACTTGCAATTCCATCAAACCCACCACAAAACTACCCTTCACAAGTCCACCAAAATACCGATCGAACAACTAATAATACACCCGGCAATCAAGGTGCAAATCAACCAAGACAACATTTTGATCCTATCCCTATGACCTATAAGGAGCTCTACCAAACCTTGCTCCAAAATCAATTAGTGGCTCTAATCTATGTCCCAAAAAAGAAGACGCCATACCTGCCATGTTATAACCCTAACGCCCACTGTGAATACCATGCTAGGGCAGTGAGGCATGACATTAAGAATTGCATGTATTTCAAATGGAATATGTAAAATCTAATCAATTCAAAAGTCTTACAGTTTAGGTCAAACCAGGGACCGAATGTTGCTACCACTCCTTCACCAAACCACACTAAGATAGCTACAAACATGATCGATACCAAGCCATAGAATTTGTGTCCTTCCACTAAGACCTGATTTTGATGATAGGGTCATGACAGAAGCCTCACACTTTTCCTATCCCTTTCATGTAATTTCAAGAAATGAAAACCTATCCGCCCTTGCCTAAAGGCAAGTAAGTGTCCTATGTAAGGGGCATTTTTATCAAACATTGTCAATGAAATGATTTTTGTGTATATTATTCCATATTGTATGCATATATCACTTTTCAATCTCTTTGTCTCAATTACTTTTATCTGAATCCCTAGGTTGTGTGTGCGCCTTTTGCAATGTCATTCCTTCACTCTTTCAAGTGTCCTGATGATAGTGACATGGATGTGTCTGATGGGTCTTTAAAGAATGATTTCAAACAGTCAATTTGCATTAGTGAAGTTGATCTTAAAGAAGATTTTGAAGAAAGCTCCATACCACCAGACCTCTTATAATTCAAGATCCAGCATCATAATTCTATCCTTATCGCCCAAAGATGAATCGAGCAGTCAAAGCGACCAACAAAAATATCAAAAGAATAGTTGAGAAAATGGTTGAGACTTACAAAGGCTAGTATAATAAGCTATACTTTGCACTTCATGCCTATCAAACCTCAGTTCAAACTTCGATGAGTGCTACCCCATTTTCTCTTGTCTATAGGATAAAAGTTGTATTGCCTATTGAAGTTAAGATCCATTCTCTTAGAGTCATGATGGAAACCAAACTTGGAAAGGCTGAATGGGTCAAGAACAGATAGGACTAGCTCAATCGAGGAAAAACACTTGAAAGCCATCTGCTATGGTGAAATGTATCAAAGACGTATGATCTGAGCCCATGACAAGAAGATGTGCCCATGACAATTTTACCCAGGCAAATTGGTATTAAAGAAAATCCTACTAATTCACAAAGATGCATGAGGCAAGTGGACCCCTAATTGGGAAGGACTGTATGTCGTAAAGCAAGCCTTCTCTAGAGAGGCCATAATCTTGTTAGAAATGGACGGCAATGTCTTTCTCAACCCAGTCAACTTAGATTTTATCAAGAAATATTACATGTAAAGGGCAAAAACCTAAAACGACGTCTTTCAAAAAAAAAGAGAGAAAGTAAAACAAAAACAAAAACAAAACAAAAACAAAACAAAACAAAAAAAAGAAAAAAAGAAAAAAAGGGAAAAAACCAAAAAGGAGTTTAAAGGAAAATCTAAAAAAGGCATATGGGCAACCAACCCAACTACAGTTGAAAACCCACAAGGGCAAGTTAAGTAGATAAATTTTGATGGGGCATGAACTGAGAGTACCCATAGGACAATGCAAAGCAACCTTAGGGATCCTTCAAAGATTAGCTCATGCTAGGCACATTCATTGTTCAAGAAAGATTCTAAAAAGCACCTAAAGAAAATCCATGTCATGATTGTTAGAGGCATCTTTCGCCCAAAGGACCATCTTTCTTGTTACCCTATCAATTGCTTGTCAAATAGTATATTGAGTTATGTCTCTTTGTTGTCATGAATAAATATTGCCTTATTTCTTTTAACCTTTTACGATTCACATTGCATTTGTCATTTAACTGATAATGTTTGATAATCAACTGAAATACACATTAGGACATCTTGACATTACATCGAAAGGAAAAAAAAAGCATAGGGAACTCTGCATATGCCTCAATCATCAAGATCATGCATTTTTCACGTCCGAACACCCGTTTAGCATGACCATACATCAAACCATTTCTTACTTTCACAAGCCACATCTCGAGAAGAAAAAAACCATTTTAGGCTGACCAAAAAAAATCAACCCATGTGTTTTATCAAAATCCTATAGAAACTAGAAACATCAACCTAATCAGTCCAATAGTCTCCAAATTGTTGACAATGCCCTCTATTTGTCAGGAAAGTGATTGAGCCTCCCGAATTGAGAAATGCAATAGTCCAAATTCTTAAGACAATTTTTGGTTATATCCCCAGTGGAGTATGGATAACCTATAATCCCCAGCGGGATTAGGAAAATTTTTGTCTATAGTCACATCAAAGATAAATCGCCATCCCTTTGAGAGTTTGAATGATGTACAAGGAGAACTATAGCTATCTCTTGTATTAGACTTCACATTATGCTATCATGATAGCATTTCGCATCATGCACTCATATTACCATCATACATCATTTTTACAATATCATTTCAAGCCAGGTTTGGTAAACCTCCAAGGAATTCCTGGTAAGAACTCTAAGCTTTGTAAACCAAGTGTTATTCAGGTAAGGTTCTTTTCTTCTTATCACCTCATGTTAAAACCCTTTTTCTCGAGCAACTACTGTCAAAGTGCTAGTGTTAAAAAATTATTGTCTAGAAACTATCGTCAAAAACTTTTATCAAGAACATTCATCAGAAGCTTTGTTAAGAACTGGTGCCAAAACCCTTTTCAATAGGAAATTTTGTCATGACTTTCTATTAAGAAAAGCTTGTATTAGAAGTTTTATCAAAAACTTTATCGCTACCCTTTTCAAAGCCCACAAGTCAGTGGCAACCTTTTCAAAGCCTACAAGTCAGTGGCACCCCTTTAAAGCTCACAAGTCAGTGGCACCTCTTCAAAGCCCGTAAGTTAGTGGCACCCTTTAAAATCCCATAAGTCATGGCACCTCTTTAAAGCCTAAAAGTTAGTGATGCCCTTTTAAAGCCCATAAGTCAGTGGCACCTCTTCAAAGCCTACAAGTTAGTGGTACCCCTTAAAAGCCCACAAGTCAATGGCACCTTTTTAAGGCCTACAGGTCAGTGGCACCCTTTAAAAGCCCATAAGTTAGTAGCACCATTTTAAGCCCAAAAATCAGTGGCACCCCTTAAAAGCCCACAAGTTAGTGGCATTTTTTCAAAGCCCACAAGTCAACGGCACCCTTTTCAAAGCCCACAAGTCAGTGTCACCCTTTTTTAAAGCCCATAAGTTAGTGGCACCCTTTTTAAAGCCCACATACGCTGGTGGCACCTAGTCTAAGTCAATGCCCAGATGAGCTAGCGGTGCCTAAGTCAAAGCCCATACAAGCTGGTGGCACGCAAGTCTGAGTCAAAGCTTGAATAAGTTGGCAGCACCTAAGTCAAAGCCTACACAAGCTATGGCAACCAAGTCTAGTTAAAGCCTGCGTGAGCTGGTGGCACCTGAGTCAAAGCCTACATAAGCTGGTGGCAGCCCAGTCTAAGTCCAAGCCCACACAAATTGGCGGCACCCGAGCCAAACCCACATGAGCTAGTGGCACCTAAGTTTAAATCAAAGCCCACATGAGCTGGCGACACTCAAATCGAAGCCTACATGAGCTAGCAACACCTATGTCAAAGCCTGCATGAGCTGGCAGCACTAGAATCAAAGCCCACAAAAGCTGGTGGCACCTAAGTTTAAGTCAAAGCCTACATGAGCTAGTGGCACCCAAGTCTAAGTCAAAGCCTGCACGAGCTGGCGGTGCCTAAGTCAAATCCTGCATGAACTGGTGGCACCCATGTTTGAGTCAAAGCCTGCACAAACTGGCAATACTCGAGTCAAAGCCCACATAAACTGATGGCACCTAAGTTTAAGTTAAAGCTCACACGAGCTGGTGACGTTTAAATCAAAGCCCACCCAAGTGGTGGTAGCCAAGTCTAAGTCAAAGCCCATACAAGCTGGTGACACCTGAGTCAAAGCTCATATGAACTGGTGGCACCCAAGTCTAAATCAAAGCCTACACGAGCTAGCGGCACTCAAATCAAAGCCCACAGAGTTAGTGGCACCCAAGTTTAAGTTAAAGCCCACACGAGCTGATGGCACCTACGTCTAAGTCAAAGCTTGCATGAGCTGATGGCACCTAAGCCAAAGCCTGCATAAGCTGGCAGCACTCCAATCAAAGCCCACATGAGCTGGTGGCACCCAAGTCTAAGTCAAAGCCTGAACAAGCTGATGGCGCCTAAGTCAAAGCCCATACGAGTTGGTGGCACCCAAGTCTGAGTCAAAGCCCATACAAACTGATGGCACTCGAGTCAAAGCTGACACAATCTAATAGCACCTAAGTCTAAGTCAAAGCCTGCACAAGCTGATGGTACTCGAGTCAAAGCCTACATGAGCTGATAGCACCTAAGTCTAAGTCAAAGCCCACACAAGTTAGTAGCACCCAAGTCTAAATCAAAGCCCTCACGAGCTAGTAGTACCCAAGTCTAAGTTAAAGCTTGCAGAGCTAACGGCACCTAAGTCAAAGTCGACATAAGCTAGTGGCACCCAAGGTTAAGTCAAAGCCTGCATAAGCTAGCAGTACCTAAGTCAAAGCCCACATGAGCTAATGGCACCCAAGTTGAGTTAAAGCCCATATGAGCTGGTGGCACATGAGCCAAAGCCCACATGAGCTGGTGGCACCCAAGTCTAAGTCAAAGCCTGCACGAGCTAGCGACACTTGAGTTAAAGCCCGCAAAAGCCAGTGGCACCCGAGTTAAAACCCATAAGTCAGTGGCACCCAAGTCTAAGTTAAAGCTCGCACAAGTTGGGGGCACTCAAATCAAAGCCCACACAAGTTGGTGGCACCTAAGTTTAAGTCAAAGTCTGCACAAGTTGGCGGCACCCACATAAAAAATCCATGTTACTCTACACCTGCCTAAGGGGGTCAAACCTTAGAAAACCTAGCACCCTAATATTTTAAAGAGCGTCATTCCACCTCAAACAAAATAGTGTCTATTCATCTTTACCCTATTCCTAATTTTCAGCAATAGTCAAAGAGGCCAGCTGTATACACCTTATTTGTCCGAGCTACTTTTTTTAACAATCTAAAGCATGGACGTGAGAGGAACGATCGCTGTCTCCTAGCAAAAAAGTATTTTGAGAAGGTTAAGAAGGCTTAGGGATCATACCAAAGGTAAATGCAAAGATGTGGCATCACATGACATAATTCAAAGTGTCCAAGGACAAAAAATATGAGAAAATTCATAATTTTACATGGTTCGTAATACATGGTTCTCATGTATCGATACAGTGCTTCAATGATCCAAAAATTTGAAATGTCCCCATTTGTATCGATACAACATGTAGATGTCTCAATGTATGAGCCTCTGTATCGATACAGGACCTTATGTATCGATACTAGGCCATGCTAAGACCAAAACATGCATTCTATAAAGAAATGTATCGATACATATCAACATGTATCGATACAGTGATTTATAGTATTGATACAATGGTTCATAGTATCGATACAATAATCATTGTATCGATATAATATTTATTGTATTTATACCATCAAGGATTTTGGACTAAATGTATCGATACATTAATGTATCGATACATGCAGGCCATTTTCATGATCCGAGCATTTTTTACTTGTCCACTATTGATCCAAAACTCGATTTTAACTTCTTTCTTTGCATCAAGAAAGATTAAAACACATATCAAATTATGAATTTAGGCTTTTGAATTAATCAAAACATTTTTTTGAAGTCTAAATTGCATAAAAAAGGTCAATATCACATGATCACCCTACTCCTTAGTTGGTTGACCAAGATCACCATTAACCACCCTAATTACTTGAAAATCATTTTAGCATTTAAACCAGCCACCCTATGTCTATCACATTGGCAGCAAGTTACTCCTTACAGCCACTCTATAGCCACTATGCTGACATCACTTTGTCCCCCTTAAGAAATGGCCAAAAACACCTCTAATTTGGCTTTAAAATGCTAGTATAAATGGACCACTTTTGTCTCAGCTAAAAGAAAAGTTAGATTCCAGCTTATTTTCAACTTCCAAAAACACATTCCTACACCAAGAAAACCAGAATCCTGTAGCACTTCACCCATCACCTAAAAATAGTCCCAAAACACTTATTCCCCAACCATTACACATTCTAAAGATCACCCTCATCCATACCAGAACCAAAACCTCATTATTTCTCTCTTTTTCTTGCTTATTAACAACAAAGAAAAGAGAGAAATTCAAGCTATCTCTACTATTCCAATTATTTGGCCAAAAAGTGAAGTTTTATTGGTATAACTTCTCACTTTATCACTTTCATTTTATACTTTTTAGCATCTTCATCATTTTAGTGAGCTATCCATGTGTCCATCACCTTCTTAGGATTATCATGCATTATTGCGACTTTTGCTTATGGTAGTTTAAGATTTGGATGCCTTAATGCCCCTTTGATGTGCAAAATGCCTCATTTCATACTCATTAGTTTGATATCTCTTGCTCATGCATTTTATGCCATGTCTATGCATCTTGTTATCCTTAATCCATGTATGAATCATTAGTCTAACACATTTTAAGCACATTTACACATTAACTTGCATGAATCATTGCATTTTCAGCATTCATAACCTTTTTTGGTCACAATGCATAACACTTTCTTTGTCTAAACTATTTGGTAAAGTTAGCATCCCCATTCATGTTATATGCCATCCCCTTGTATGTTTGTTGTATTCTTCTTGCCAAAATGCAAGTTTGATGGCTATCATAAACTAATTTTCAAAACCCCCAAGTGAAGCATGTTAACCTCAACCAATAAAGATCAGCATGGACTCATCTTCCTTAAAGTTAGCAAAATATCTTGGGGAAACTTAAGTTTTCCATATTCGGAATCTTGGTTAAACGAGATCAAGTCTTCTGATTTTGTAACAAAAATGGCCTTACAATTATTCCCTAAAAGTTCCTTGTTTGAGTCTAAATCGTAAGTGGCATGATCAGGGGGTTGTTTCATCATCCCAAACTACTCTAAGGCTGTGCAAATCAGTTCGTGACACTCATGCCACTCTTTCCTTTCAGTCATAGATGTGCGAACATCAATGACTCGAGTTTAGACCCGTAGATTAAAAAAATGAGAGACATCCTTTGCTTTACTTTGTCCTCTGCTGGCAGCATAACTATTGCAAATTGAAAAATCACTTTAAAATCCTAAATGATTTTTCATGAATTTTTTGATATTTTTTTCTCAAAGCATGTCGACGTATCTTTAAAATGATGTCTTATTCACCCTTGGATTATTCCGGATGAGAGAGTTATAATTTTTCAAATCTAAACTATCCAAAACATCTAAAATTTGAACAAGTATTCTAGTTGGGCCATTTAGGCCCACTGAGTGATTTTCCCAAATTTGTTAAACATTTTTCCTAAAAAGGTCATGAAATTCCCTTTCTAGAAAGGTATTATTTGCAATTTTTTGATACCAAATAAGTCTGGAATGATTTTTCAAATTTTGGCACGCCTTGTCCCCCATATGCTTGCTAGCAGCATAATCAATATGAACTTGAAACTTTTTTTCCTTGGAAAGTGACTTTTTGGGATATTAGGAACACCTTTAGATTGACTCTCATCAAGTTACCTTTCTAACGGTGTCTTGTCCACCATCTAAAGCCTTCAAACCAATTTAGAATAAATTCAGGAAGCAAGATAGCATGATGTTGTCCCCTGTTTTCGGTTATGGTCAAAATTGAGTTGTTTCCCCGAGCTTTATCTCGAGACAGTCGAATGTCACCATAGCACCCGGATCAGACTTGAGAACATGCTTTGACCTCCCATAGGCTCGTATCAAGACATAGACACATTTTACATCTTTACCATCCTTATTCATGTAATTTTTTTTGCCAAAAGTTGTCAAAATGCTCACACATTTCCTAAATCATAAAGTTTTGTCAACTTAAGTTTTTCGACTCGACTCCTCTAAAGAGTGTCAGATGTGTCACTTTTGGGGGTACTCGAACCCTAACCTTTTGAAGGGATACTCCAACCTTGTTTTTTAAAATTGACAAGATTGAAAAATCTCCCTTTGTCAAAATGATTTGTCATCCATGGGAATAGTCCAACCCCATCCTTTCGAGGGGATACTCCAACCCCGCTTTTCAAAATTCTCAAAATTTAAAAATCTCATTTTGTCAAAATTATTTATCATCCACAAGTCCAACCCCACCTTTTTGAAGGGATACACCAACCTTGCCTTTCAATTGCAATTAATTTTTTTTCCTGGACTCCCATAAATGTGTCAAACAAACCTCATTTAATCAAAGAACCCAAATGCATCTAAAAAATTATCGATTAGGTTATTCCCAGATAGTTGATGCCAATTCTGAGATAAATTTCAATAGTCCACCCATTTTCTTTATCATTGCATTGAATGATCCATGTTATGTTACTTCATTTATTGCCTTACTAATATGATTTCTTTATGATGATTATTTGCATTCATGTTTTCAAAACATTTTGAATAAAATTAAAGGTAATGTTCTGCATGGGTATCTCTCTA
>JBBYHM010351627.1:0-23834 GCA_038381775.1 Adansonia rubrostipa
ACCCTTTCAAAGCCCACAAGTCAGTGGCACCTCTTCAAAGCCCATAAATCAGTGGCACCTTTACAAAAGCCCACAAGTTAGTGGCACTCATTTAAAGCCCACAGTCAGTGGCACCCCTTTAAAGCCCACAAGTCAATGGCATCCTATTTAAAGCCCACAAGTTGTGGCAACCTTTCCAAAAACCCATAAGTTAGTGGCACCCCTTTAAAGCCCATAAATTAGTGGCACCTTTTTTAAAGCCCACAAGTCAGTGGCACATTTTTCAAAGCTTAAAAGTCAATGGCACCTTTTTAAAGCCCATAAGTTAGTGGCACCTTTTTAAAATCTCACAAGTCAGTGGTACCTTTTTTAAAGCCCACAAGTCAGTAGCACCTTTTTAAAGCCCAAACGTTAATGGCACCTTTTCCAAAAACCCATAAGTTGGTGGCACATTTTCAAAGCCCACACAAGCTGGTGGCATCAAGTCCAAGTCAAAGCCCACAGGAGTTGGTGGTGCCTAAGTCTAAGTCAAAGCCTGCACAAGTTGTGGCATTCGAATCAAAGCCCACACGAGCTGGTGGCACCCAAGTCTCAGTCAAAACCCACATAAGTTGGTGGCACCCGAGATAAAGCCCACATAAACTAGTGGCATCAAGTCCAAATCAAAGCCCACATGAGCGGGTGGCACCCAAGTCTCAGTCAAAACCCGCATAAGTTAGCAGCACCCGAATCAAAGCCCATACAAGCTGGTGGCACCAAGTCTAAGTCAAAGCCCACATAAGCTGGTGGCACCCAAGTCTAAGTTAAAGCCTGCATAAGCTAGTGGCACTCGAATTAAAGCCAATACGAGCTGGTGGCACCAAAGTTTAAGTCAAAGTCTGCACAAGTTGGTGGCACCCACATAAAAAATCCATGTTACTCTGTACCTGCCTAAGGGGGTCAAACTTTAGGAAACCTAACACCCTAGTAGGATGGCAAACCCTACAAAATTCATCTAAACCTCTATCAAGATTGCTGTTAATGCACTGCACTTATCACAGTGAAGTTAATTACAATTTATTTCTTTGCAGTTATTCTGGGAGCATTATTCCACCTCATACAAATTAGTGTTTACTTGTCTTTATCCTTTCTTAATTCTCAGCAATGGTCAAAGAGGGGCAACTGTAAACACCTTATATTGTCCAGGCTAATTTTTTTGGCAACTGGGCTAATTTTCCATGGTCCAAGCATTTTTGACTCATTCACCATTGATCAAAAACTCAAATTTAACTCGTTTCTTTGTATAAAAAAAAGATCAAAACCCATGTCAAATTATGAATTTGGACTTTTAAATTAATCAAAACATTTTTTTTGAAGTCTAAATTATATAAAAAAAGGTCAATGTTACACGATCACCCTACTCCTTAGTATGTTGACTAAGATCACCATCAGCCACCTTATTTTGCTGGAAAATCATTTTAGCATTTCAACTAGCCACCCTATGTCCATCAAATTGGTAGCAAGTTGCTCCCTACAGCCACTCTATAGCCACCAAGCTAACACCACTTTGTCCTCTTTAAGAAATGACCAAAAACACCTTCAAAATGCTGGTATAAATATACCACTTCTATCTCAGCTAGAAAATGTTAAATTCCAGCTCATTTTTAGCTTCCAAAACACATTCCTACACCAAGAAAGCCAAATCCTGTAGCTCTTCACTCAGCACCCAAAAATAGCCCTAAAACACTTATTCCTAACCATTGCACACTCCAAAAATTCCTTCATCCTTACCAAAGCCAAAACCTCATTATTTCTCTCTTTTTCTTGCTTATTAACAATAAGGAAAAAAGGAAAATTCAAGCCATCCCTACTGCTCTAATTATTTGGTTAAAAAGTGAAGTTTTGTTAGTATAACTTCTCAGTTTATCACTTCTATTTTTTGTTTTTTAGCACCTTCGTCATCTTAGTGAGCTCTCCATGTTTCCATCACCCTCTTAGGATTTTCATGCATTATTGTGGCCTTTGTTTATGGTAGTTTAGGATTTGGATGCCTTAATGCCCCTTTGATGGACAAAATGCCCTATTTCATCCTTATTATTTTGATATCTTTTGCTCATGCATTTTATGCCATATCCATGCATCTGGTTATCCTTAATTGATGTATGAAACATTAGCCTAATATATTTCAAGCATATTTATACATCAGCTTCCATCTTGTCATGAATCATTATCATTTTCAGCTTCCATAACATTTTCTTGTCAAAATGCATAATATTTCCTTTGTTTAGACCATTGGTAAAGTTAGTATCCCCATTCATGTTATGTGCCATCCCCTTGTATGTTTCTTATCTTCCCCTTGTCAAAATGCATGTTTGATGGTTGTCAAAAACTAATTTTCAAAACCTCCATAAGCCAAGCATGTTAACCACAACCAATGACGGTTAGCATGGATTTAGCATTTTCCTTAAAGTTAGCAAAATATCTTGGGGAAAATTAAGTTTTTGAGATTTGGAATCTTGGTTAAACAAACTCAAATCTTCTGATTTTGCAAAGAAAATGACCTTACACTTTTTCTTGAAATATTTATGCCTTATTTTTGAGTCAATACCTTGAGTGGTATGATCAACGGGCTATTTCATTGTCTCAAATTACTCCGGGGCTATGCAAATGAGTTTGTGATGCTCATGCCACTCTTTCCCTTTAGTTATGGACGTTCGAATGTTGATGACTCAAGTTTGGACTTGTAAACATAAAAAAAATAAGAAATATCCCATGTTTTGCTTTGTCTCCTGCTGGTAGCGTAACTGTTATAAATTGAAAAATCACTTTAAAATCCTAAATGATTTTTCATGAATTTTTTAATATTTTCCTCTCAATTTGTGTCGAATAAGCTTTAAAACGATGAGAGAGTTATGATTTTTCAAATCTAAACTGTCTAGAACCTTTGAAATCCGAACATGTATTCTGGTTGGGCTATTCAGACCCACTAAAAGATTTTTCTAAATTTTTCAAACATTTTTCCTAAAAGATTCATGAAATTCCCTTTTTCAGGAAGGTATCACTTGTAATTTTTTGATACCAAATGAGTCTGGGGTAATTTTTCAAATTTTGACACACCTTATCCTTTATATCCTCTACCAACAGCACAATTAATCCGAACTTGAAAATTTATTTCTATGGAAAGTGACTTTTGGGATATTGGGAACACTTTTAGATTGACCCTTATCGAGTTTCCTTTCTAAGGGTGTCTTGTCCACCCTTTAAAGCCTTCAAACTAATTTAGAATAAATTCGAGAAGCGAGATAACGCGATGTTGTCCCCTATTTTTTATTATGGTCAAAATTAAGTTGTTTCCTCGAGCTTCATTTCGAGACATTCAAATGTCACCATAGCACCCCGATTAGCCTCGAGAACATCTTTGACCTCCCACAAGCTCGTATCAAGGCACAAACATATTTTACATCTCTACCATCCTCGTTCACAATAATTTTTTTTGCCAAAAGTCATCAAAATGCTCACTCGTTTTCTAAATCACAAAGTTTTGTCAATTTATGTTTTTCAGCTCAACTTCTCTAAAGAGCACTAGATGTGTCACTTTTAGGGATACTCCAACCCTAACTTTTTAAGGTGATACTCTAACCCTACTTTTCCAAATTATCAAGATTGAAAAATCTTCCTTTGTCAAAATGATTTGTCATCCATAGTGATACTCCAACCCAGATCTTCTGAGGGGATACTCCAACCCTGTTCTTCAAAATTGTCAAGATCTAAAAATCTTCCTTTCTCAAAATTATTTATCATCCATGGGAATACTCCAACCCTATCTTTCCAAAGGGATACTCCAATCTTGTCTTTCAAATACAATTAATCTTTTTTTTCTTTCTTGGATTCCTATGAATATGTCAAACAAACCCCGTTTAATCAAGAAACCTAGATGCATCTTGAAAATTGTTGATTCGGTTATTCTCAAATAATAGATGATAATTGCGAGATAAAT
The DNA here is from genome assembly GCA_038381775.1 of Adansonia rubrostipa. Lineage (NCBI taxonomy): Eukaryota > Viridiplantae > Streptophyta > Magnoliopsida > Malvales > Malvaceae > Adansonia > Adansonia rubrostipa. The sequence goes on from JBBYHM010351627.1 coordinate 3,956, forward strand.
TCCAATACTCCATTCCTTTTCATTGCATTGAATGATAAATGTTATGGTACTTTATTTGTTACCTCAGTAACGTGATTTCTTTATGATGATTATTTACATTCATGTTTTTAAATCATTTCAAATAAAATTAAAGGTAATATTCTGCATGGATATCTCTTAAGTGCCCAAAGTGGAACATTCATTTTCAAAGTAAAATCCAGAGGCTATTTTATTGAAAATCTCTATATTCCTCATATCTTCGGGGTATATAGAGATTAAATCTTTTTCATTAAAACCTAGATTTGTATCTCTATAAGATTCATGCATTAAAAAGGGTTATATCGAAATAATGACAAGTTAAGATCAAGAGAATTAAAACTGAGATAAGACATAGCTAGTAAGGCACTGATTTTGGGCATCGCGAAGAGGTTCATGCCTCATCGTGCATAACTAACTCTCTAACCCAATCATGAATCTTTGTATTACATAGATCATGGGACTGATGTTTTAAGTTTCGCAACTCAAAAGATAGATTTCAATAGGCATCTGATCATGCCTAGACTAAAATAATCGGTGGTGACTCCAAGCATTGACCATTTCATGATGGTCATCTGAGACCAATAAGATGAGCAATTTGTCTTATGGTCCCCTTTATTGTATCACAAGTCGAGAATTGGTACATTCTCATTCTCACCACATTGCAGAAGAAAAGTCTCGGTCAAGAAGAAATTTCCAAGCTAGAAAAATATTTTAAGTCATACGCACCCATAGATCCATGAGGATCCACCCTGGGGTACATTACGATAATTACTCTGTGAATTTATGTTTGTCCCAACTGACAAATGAATTTGAACTCTAAAAATTGATGAAAAGAAAAGCTTTTCTTATGAAACCAAGGCATCAATGCCATTTATCCTAATGCAAGGATTGAGTTTATAGAGCCTAATCATGAAAAGAATGGAGAATATTATGCGAATCTGTGTTTGTTCCAATTGACAAATGAAATTTAACTCTAAAAATGATGGAAAGAGAAGCTTTTCTTTTGAAACCAAAGCATCAAATTCATTCATCCAGATAAGGAAAACGAGTTTATGGTGCCCAATAATGAAAAGAAAAGAGATTATTATATGAATCCATGCTTATCATAATTGATAAAAGAAATTCAACTCTAAAAAATGATGGAAAGATAAGCTTTTGTTGTTAAACCAAAGTATCAATGTCATTCATCCAAATAAGGAGAATAAGTTTAACATGCCCAATCATGAAATGAAAGTAGGTTATTATGTGAATCCGTGTTTGTCCCAAATGACAGATAAACTTTACCTCTAAAAAATGATAGAAAGAGAAGCTTTTCGTATGAAACCAAAGCATTAATATCATTTATCCTAATACGGGGAGTGAGTCTATGGACACCAATCATGAAAAGAAAGGAGAATATTATGTGAATCCGTGTTTGTTCCAATTGACAAAAGAAATTTAACTCTAAAAAATGATGGAATGAAAAGATTTTTTTTCTTTACAACCAAAGCATCAATGTCATTCATCCAAAAGAGGACAATAAGTTTATGGTGCCCTGTCATTAAAAGAAATGAGATTATTATGTGAACCCACGTTTGATCCGATTGACAAATGAAATCTAACTCTAAAAAATGATGGAAGAAGAAGCTTATCTTTTCAAACCAAAGCATCAGTGTCATTCATCCCAATAAGGGGAATAAGTTAATGGTGCCCAATCATGAAAATAAAGGAGATTACTATGTGAATCCGTGCTTGTCCCAATTGACAAATGAACTTTAACTCTAAAAAGTGAAGGAAAAAAACTTTTCTTATTAAACCAAAGTATCAAAGTCATTTATCCTAATGAGGAGGATGAATTGATGGTGCCTAATCATGAAAAGAAAAGAGATTACAATGTGAATCCATGTTTGTCCTAGTTGACAAATGAACTTTAACTCTAAAAAATATTGGAAAAAGTAGCTTTTCCTATAAATCCAAAGCACCAATATCATTTATCCCAATGAGGAGAATGAGTTTATAGTGCCGAATCATGAAATGAAGGGAGATTACTATATGAATCCGTGTTTGTCCTAATTGACAAATGAACTTTAATTCTAAAAAATGATGGAAAGAGAAGCTTTTCCGATGAAACCAAAGCATCAATGTCAATTATCCTAACAAGAAGAATGAGTTTATGGTGCCCAATTATGAAAAGAAGGGAGATTCCTATGCGAATGCATGTTTATCCCAATTGATAAATGAAATTTGACTCTAAAAAATGATGGAAAAAGACGCTTTTCTTATGAAACCAAAGCATCAATGTCATTTATTCCAATGAGGAAAATGAGTATATGGTGCGAAATCATGAAAAGAAAGGAGATTCTATGTCAATCTGTGTTTGTCCCAATTGACAAATAAACTTTAACTCTAAAAAATGATCAAAAGTAAAACTTTTCTTATGAAACCAAAGCTTCAATGCCATTTATCCTAACACGAGGAATGAGTTTATGGTAACCAATCATGAAAAGAAAAGAGGTTTTTTTGTGAATCCCTATTTGCCCTAATTGGCAAATGAACTTTAATTTTAAAAAATGATGGAAAGAGAAGCTTTTGTTATGTAACCAAAGCATCAATGTTATTTATCCTATTGAGGACAATAAGTTTATGGTGCCCAATAATGAAAAAAAAAGAGAATATTATGTGAATCCATGTTTGTCCTAATTAATAAGTAAACTTTAACTCTAAAAAGGGATAGAAAAAGAAGCATTTCTTATGAAACCAAAGCGTTAATGTCTTTTATCCCAATAAAGAGAATGAATTATAGTGCCAAATCATGAAAAAAAAAGGACATTTTTATGTGAATCCGTGTTTGTCCCAGTGGAAAAATAAACTTTAATTCTAAAAAATGGTGGAAAGAGATATGAAACCAAAGCATCAAAGTAATTTATCCCAATGAGTAGAAGGATCTTATGGTGCCCAATCATGAAAAGAAAGAATAATATTATATGAACCCGTGTTTGTCCCAATTGACAAATGCTTTAACACAAAAAAATGATGGAAAGAGAAGCTATTCATACAAAACCAAAGCATCAATGTCATTTATCCTAATGAGGAGAATGACTTTATGGTGCCTAATTATGAAAATAAAGGAGATTATTATGTGAATCCATTTTTGTCCGAATTGAAAAATGAACTTTAACACTAAAAATTGATGAAAAGAGAAGCTTTTCTTATAAAAACAAAGCATCAATGTCATTTATCCTAATGCAGGGAATTACTTTCTAGACCTTAATCATGAAAGGAAAGGAGAATATTATGTGAATCTGTGTTTGTCACAATTGACAAACGAAATTTAACTCTAAAGAATGATGGAAAAAGAAGCTTTTCTTTTAAAACCAAAGCATCAATGTCATTCCTCCAAATATGGAAAATGAGTTTATGGTGCCCAATCATGAAAAGAAAGGAGATTATTATGTGAATCCGTGTTTATCCTAATTAACAAATGAAATCAACTCTAAAACATGATGGAAAAAGAAGCTTTTCTTTTCAAACCAAAACATCAATGATATTCATCCCAATAAGGAGAATAAGTCAATGGTGCCTAATCATGAAAAGAAAGGAGATTATTATGTAAGTCCGTGTTTGTGGCAATTGACAAATAAACTTTAACTCTGAAAAATGATGGAAAGAGAAGCCCTTCTTATGAAAGCAAAGCATCAATGCCATTTATCCTAATAAGGATAATGAACTTATGGTGCCTAATCATGAAAAAAAAGAAGATTACTATGTGAATCCGTGTTTGTCCCAATTAACAAATGAACTTTAACACTAAAAAAAGATGGAAAAAAAGCTTTTCTCATAAAACCAAAGCACCAATGTCATTTATCCCAATGAGAAAAATGAGTTCGTGGTGAAAAAAAAGAGATTACCATGTGAATCCGTGTTTATCCCAATTGACAAATGAACTTTAGCTCTAAAAAATGATGGAAAGAGAAGCTTTTCTTATAAAGCCAAAGCATCAATGTCATTTATCCTAATGAAGAGTATGAGTTTATGGTGCCTAATCATGAAAAAAAATGAGATTACTATATGAATCTATGTTTCTCCCAATAGACAAATGAACTTTAACTCTAAAATAAGATGGAAAAAGAAGCTTTTCCTATGAAATCAAAGCATCAATGTCATTTATCCCAATGTGGGGAATAAGTTTATAGAGCCTAACCATGAAAAGAAAGGTGAATATTATGTGAATTTATGGTTGTCGCAATTGATAAACAAACTATAACTCTAAAAAATGATGGAAAGAGAAGCTTTTGTCATGTAACCAAAGCATGATGCCAATTATTCCGATAAGGGGAATGAGTTTATGGTGCAAATCATGAAAAGAAAGGAGATTATTATCTGAATCCGTGTTTGTCTCAATTGACAAATGAACTTTAACCCTAAAGAATGATACAAAGAGAAGCTTTTCTTATGAAACCAAAGCATCAATCTCATTTATCCCAATGAGGGAAATTAGTTTACAGTGCCCAATCATGGAAAGAAAAAAGATTACTATGTGAATTCGTGTTTGTCCTAATTAACAAATGAACTTTAACTTCAAAAAATGATACAAAGAGAAGCTTTTTTTATGAAACCAAAGCATCAATGTCCTTCTTCCCAATGAGGAAAACAAGTTTATGGTGCCAAATCATGAAAGGAAAAGAGATTATTATGTGAACCCATGTTTGTCCCAATTGACAAATGAGCTTTAACTCTAAAAAATGATGGAAAGAGAAGCTTTTCTTATGAAGCCAAAGCATCGATGTCATTTATCCCAATGAGGAGAATGACTTTATGGTGCCTAATCATGAAAACAAAGGAGATTACTTTGTGAATCTATGTTTATCCCAATTGACAAATAAATTTTAACTCTAAAATATGATTGAAAGAGAAGCTTTTCCAATGAAACCAAAGCATTAATGTCATTTATCCTAATGTGGGAAATGAGTTTATAGAGCCCAATCATGAAAAGAAAGGTGAATATTATATGAATCTGTGGTTGTCCCAATTGACAAACGAACTTTAACTCTAAAAAATGATGGAAAAAGAAGCTTCTGTTATGTAACCAAAACATGAATGCCATTTATTCCGATGAGGAGAATGAGTTTATTGTGCCCAATCATTAAAAGAAAGGAGATTGTTATATGAATCTGTGTTTGTTCCAGTTGACAAATGAACTTTAACTTTAAAAAATGATGGAAAGAGAACCTCTTCATAAGAAACCAAAGCATCAAGGTCATTTATCCCAGTAAGGAGAATGAGTTTATGGTGCTAAATCATGAAAAGAAAGGAAACTATTATGTGAATTCGTTTTTGTCCTAATTGACAAAAAAACTTTAACTCTAAAAAATAAAGAAAAGAGAAGCTTTTCTTATGAAACCAAAGCATCAATGTCATTTATCCTAATGCGGGGAGTGAGTTTATAGACCCTAATCATGAAAAGAAAGGAGAATATGATGTAAATCCATGTTTTTTTCAATTGACAAAAGAAATTAACTCTAAAACATAATGAAAAGAAAAGCTTTTTTTTAAAAAAACAAAGCATCAATGTAATTCATCCAAAAGAAGAAAACAATTTTATGGTGCCCTATCATGAAAAGAAAGGAGATTATTATGTGAACCCATGTTCGTTCCAATTGACAAACAAAATCTAACTCTAAAAAATGATGGGAAGAGAAGCTTTTCTTTTTAAGCTAGAGCATCAATGTCATTCATCCCTATAAGGAGAATGAGTTAATGGTGCCCAATCATGAAAAGAAAGGAGATTATTATGTGAATCTGTGTTTGTCCCGATTAACAAACGAACTTTAACTCTAAAAAATGATGGAAAGAGAAGATTTTCTTATTAAATCAAAGCATCAATGTCATTTATGCCAACGAAGAGAATGAATTTATGGTGCCTAATCATGAAAAAAAAGGAGATTACAATGTGAATCCATGTTTGTCCCAGTTGAGAAATTAACTTTAACTCTAAAAAATAATGGAAAGAGTAGTTTTTCCTATGAATCTAAAGCTTCAATGTCATTTATCCCAATGAAGAGAATGAGTTTATAGTGTCGAATCATGAAAAGAAAGGAGATTACTATATGAATCTGTGTTTGTCCTAACTGACAAATGAACTTTATTTCTAAAAAATAAAGGAAAGAGAAGTTTTTCTTACGAAACCAATGCATCAATGTCATTTATCCCAACAAGGAGAATGGGTTTATTTTGCCCAATTATGAAAAAAAGGGAGATTCCGATGCAAATCCATGTTTATCCCAATTGATAAATGAAATTTAACTCTAAAAAATGATGGAAAGCGATGCTTTTCTTATGAAACCAAAGCATCAATGTGATTTATCCCAATTAGGAAAATGAGTTTATAGTGCCCAATCACGAAAAGAAAAGAGATTACTATGTCAATCCATGTTTTTCTTGGTTAAAAAATGAACTTTAACTCTAAAAAAATGGTGGAAAGAAAAACTTTTTTATGAAACCAAGCATCAATGTCATTCATTCCAATGAGGTAAATGAGTTTATGGTGCCCAATCATGAAAAGAAAGGAGATTATTATGTGAATCCGTGTTTGTCCCAATTGGCAAAAGAAATTTAACTCTAAAAAATGATGGAAAAAGAAGCTTTTCTTTCGAAACCAAATCATAATGTCATTTATCCTAATTCGAGGAATGTGTTTATGGTACCCAATCATGAAAAGAAAGAAGCTTATTATGTGAATTCGTATTTGTCCTAATTGGCAAATGAAATTTAACTCTAAAAAATGAAGGAAAGAGAATGGTTTCCTCTAAAACCAAAGCATCAATGTCATTTATCCCAATGAGTAAACTGAGTTTAAGGTGCCCAATCATGAAAAGAAAAGAGATTACTACGTGAATCCATGTTTGTCCTAATTGATAAATGAAATTTAGCACTAAAATAATGGAACGAGAAGCTTTTCTTATTAAACCAAAGCATCAATATCATTTATCCCAACAAGGAGAATGAATTTATGGTGCCTAATCATAAAATGAAAGGAGATTATAATGTGAATTAGTGTTTGTCCCTATTAACAAATAAACTTTAACTCTACAAATAATGGAAAGAGTAGCGCTTTTTATGAATCCAAAGCACCAATGTCATTTATCCCAATGAGAAGAATGAGTTTATAGTGCTAAATTAAGAAAAAAAAGGGAGATTACTATGTAAATCCGTTTTTGCCTTAATTGACAAATGAACTTTAATTCTAAAAAATGATGGAAAGAAAAGTTTTCTTATGAAACTAAAGCATCAATGTCATTTATCCTAATGAGGAGAATGAGTTTATGGTGCCCAATTATGAAAAGAATGGAGATTCCTATGCAAATTCATGTTTATCCTAATTGGTAAATGAAATTTAACTCTAAAAAATGATGGAAAGAGATGCTTTTCTTATGAAACCAAAGCATCAATGTCATTTATCCCAATGAGGAGAATGAGTTTATGGTGCCCAATCACAAAAAGAAAGGAGATTACTATGTCAATCCGTGTTTGTCCCAATTGATAAATAACTTTAACTCTAAAAAATAATAGAAAATGAAACTTTTCTTATGAAACCAAAGCTTCAATGGCATTTATCCTAATATGGGGAATGAGTTTATGGTGCCCAATCATGAATAAAAAAGAGATTATTATATGAATCCCTATTTGTCCCAATTAGCAAATGAACTTTAACTCCAAAAAATGATGGAAAGAAAAGCCTTTCTTTTGAAATCGAAGCATCAATGTGCTTCATCCAAATAAGGAGAATGAATTTATGGTGCCCAATCATGAAAAGAAAGGCGATTATTATGTGAATCCCTGTTTGTCCTAATTTATGAATGGACTTTAACTTTAAAAAATGATGGAAAAGGGAACTATTGTTATGTAACCAAAGATCAATGTTATTTATCCCTATTTGGGGAGTGAGTTGATGGTGCCCAATCATGAAAAGAAGGGAGATTATTATGTAAATCTATGTTTGTTCTAATTGACAAAAAAAATTTAGCTCTCAAATATGATGGAATGAGAAGCTTTTTTTTTGAAACCAAAGCATCAATGTCCTTCATCCAAATGAGGAGAATGAGTTTATGGTGCCTAATCATAAAAACAAAGCAGATTATTATGAGAATCCCTATTTGTCTCAATTGACAAATGAAGTTTAACCCTAAAAAATAATGGAAAAAAAAGATTTTTTTGTAACCAAAGCATTAATGTCATTTACCCTAATATAGGGAATGAGTTTATGGTGCCCAATCATGAAATGAAAGGAGATTATTGTGTGAATCTATGTTTATCCTAATTGAAGAATGAAATTCTAAAAAGTGATGGAAAGAGAAGCTTTTCTTTTGAAACAAAGGTATCAATGTCCTTCACCCAAATGGGGAGACTGAGTTTATGGTGCCCAATCATGAAAAGAAAGGAGATTATTACGTGAATCCCTGTTTGCCCCAATTTGGAAATAAACTTTAACTCTAAGAAATGATGGAAAGAGAAGCTTTCTTTATGAAACTAATGCATCAATGTCATTCATCCCAATAAGGAGAATGGGTTTATGGTGCCCAATCATGAAAAGAAAGAAAATTACTACATGAACCCATGTTTGTTCCAATTGACAAACGAACTTTAATTAAAAAATGGTGGAAATAGTAGCTTTTCTTATGAAACCAAAGCATCAATGTCACTCATCCTAAAGAGGAGAATGAGTTTATGGTGCCTAATCATGAAAAGAAAGAAGATTCCTATGTGAATCCGTGTTTGTCCTAATAGAGAAATGAACTTTAATTTTAAAAAATAGTGAAAAGTGAAGCTTTTCTTATGAATCCAAAGCGTTAAAGTAATTTATTGACTAGAAGGAGATTATGGTGCCCAATCATGAAAAGAAAGGAGATTATTATGTGAATCCGTATTTGTCCTAATTCGAAGATAAACTTTGATTCTAAAAAATGGTGGGCAAAAAAGCTTTTTAAATGAAACAAAAGCATCAATGTCATTTATCCCAACGCGGGGAAAGAGTTTATACTGCCCAATCATGGAAAGAAAGGAGATTATTATATGAATACATGTTTGTCCCAATTGAAAAATAAACTTTAACTCTAGAAAATGTCAGAAAGAGAAGCTTTTCTTATAAAACCAAAGCATCAATGTCATTTATCCCAATAAGGACAATGAGTTTATTGCGCCCAATCATGAAAAGAAAGGAGATTATTATGTGAATCCGTGTTTGTCCCAATTGACAAATAAAATTTAACTCTGAAAAATGATGGAAAGAGAATCTTTTTTTTTTAAACCAAAGCATCAATGTGCTTCATCTAAATGAGAAGAATAAGTTTATGGTGCCCGATCATGAAAAGAAAGGACATTATTATTTGAATCCCTATTTTTTCCAATTGGTAGATGAACTTTAACACTAAAAAAATGATGGAAAGAGAAGTTTTTCTTTTGAAACCAAAGCATATGTCATTTATCCCAATTCGAGGAATGAGTTTATGGTGCCCAATCATGAAAAGAGAATAGATTATTATATAAATTCATGTTTGTCCCAATTGACAAATGAAATTTAACTCTAAAAAATTATGGAAAGAGAATGTTTTCCTCTAAAACCAAAGCATCAATGTCATTCATCCCAACAGGTAAAATGTGTTTAAGGTGCCCAATCATGAAAAGAAAGGAGATTACTATGTGAATCCGTGTTTGTCCAAATTAACTAAAAGGAGTTTATGGTGCCCAATCTTGAAAATAAAGTAGATTATTTTATGAATCCGGGTTTGTCCTAATTGGGAGTCAAACTTTGATTCTGAAAAATAGTTGGAACAAAAGCTTTTTAAAAGAAACCAAAGCACCAATGTCATTTATCCCAATGCAGAAAAGAGTTTATAGTGCCCTATCATAAAAAGAAAGGAGATTATTATGCGAATCCCTATTTGTTCCAATTGACAAACGAACTTTAACTCTAAAAAATAATGGAAAGAGAATGCTTTCCTCTGAAACCAAAGCATCAATGTCATTTACCCCGATAAGGAGAATGAGTTTATGGTGCCCAATCATGAAAAAAAAAGAGATTACTTTGTGAATCCGTATTTGTCTCAATTGACAAATGAACTTTTACCCAAAAATGATGGAAAGAGCAGCTTTTCTTATGAAACCAAAGCATCAAAGTGATTTATCCCAATAAGGGGAATAACTTTAGGGTGCCCAATCATGAAAAAAAAGGAGATTATTATATGAATCCATGTTTATTCAATCGATAAATAAACTTTAACTCTAAAAAATGATGGAACAAGAAGCTTTTCTTATGAAACCAAAGCATCAATGTCCATCATCCCAATAAAGAGAATAAGTTTATGGTGTCGAATCATAAAAGGAAAGGAGATTACTGTGTGAATCTGTGTTTGTCCCAATTTACAAATAAACTTCACTCTGAAAAATGATGGAAAGTGAAGCTTTTTTTATGAAACCAAAGCATCAATGTCATTCTTCCCAATGAGGAGAATAAGTTTATGGTGCCCAATCATAAGAAGAAAGGAGATTCCTCCGTGTGTGCACCAATAGAGAAACAAACTTTATTTTTTAAAAATGGTGGAAATAAAAGCTTTTCTATGAATCCAAAGCATCAAAATAAATTATCCCTAATAGAGAAACAAACTTTATTTTTAAAAAATGATGGAAATAGAAGCTTTTCTTATGAATCCAAAGAAGCTTTTTTTATGAATCCAAAGCATCAAAATAAATTATCCCAATGACTAGGAAGAGTTTATGGCACCCAATCATGAAAAAAAGGAAGATTATTATGTGAATCCGTGTTTATCTCAATCCACAAATGAACTTTAACTCTAAAAAATGATGGAAAGAAAAGCTTTTCTCATGAAACCAAAGCATCAATGTCCATGATCCCAATGAGGAGAATAAGTTTATGGTGCCCAATCATGAAAAGAAAGGTAATTACTATATGAATCTATGTTTGTCTCAATTGACGAATATACTTTAAGTCTAAAAAATAGTGAAAAAAAAGCTTTTTTTATGAATCCAAAGCATCAAAGTAACTTATCGTAATTAGTAGAACGAGTTTATGGTGCCCAATCTTGAAAAGAATTGAGATTATTATGCGAATCCGTGTTTCGCCCAATTGACAAATGAACTTTAACACTAAAACATGATGGAAAGAGAAGCTATTCATAGGAAACCAAAGCATCAATATCATTTATCCTAATAAGGAGAATGAATTTATGGTGCCCAATCATGAAAAAAAAAGAGATTACTACGTGAATCCGTGTTTGTCCCAACTGACAAATGAACTTTAACTCTAAAAAATGGTGGAAAAAAAAGAATTTCTAATGAAACTAAAGAATCAAAGTAATTTATCGCAATGAGTAGAACGAGTTTATAGTGCCTAATCATGAAAAAAATAAGATTATTATGTGTATCCGTATTTGTCCCAATTGACAGATGAAATTTAATCCAAAAAAATAATGGAAAAAGAAGCTATTATATGTTACCAAAGCATCAATGTCATTTATCCTAATAAGGAGAATAAGTTTATGGAGCCCAATCATGAAAAGAAAGGAGATTACTATATGAATCCCTGTTTGCCCTAATTGATAAATAAACTTTAAAAATAATGGAAAGAAAAGCTTTTCTTATGAAACCAAAGAATCAATATCATTTATCCCAATGAGGAGAATAAGTTTATGGTGCCCAATCATGAAAAGAAAGGATATTACTACGTGAATCTGCGTTAGTCCCAATTGACAAAAGAACTTTAACTCTAAAAAATAATGGAAAAAGAAGCTTTTTTTATGAGACCAAAGCATCAATGTCATTTATCCCAATGAAGAGAATGAGTTTATGGTGCCCAATCATGAAAAGAAAGGATATTACTATGTGAATCCATGTTTGTCCCAATTGATAAATGAACTTTAACTCAAAATAATGATGGAAAAAGAAGCTTTTCTTATGAAACCAAAGCATTAAAGTCATTTATCCTAATGAGGAGAATGAGTTTATGCTACCCAATCATGGAAAGGAATGAGATTATTTTGTGAATCTATGTTTATCACAATTGACAAATGAACTTTAACTTTAAAAAATGATGGATAGAGAAGCTTTTCTTATGAAACCAAAGCAAAAATGCCCTTCATCCCAATAAGGAGAATGAGTTTATAGAGCCCAATAATGAAAAGAAAGGAGATTATTATGTGAACTCATTTTGTACCAATTGACAAATGAACTTTAACACTAAAAAGTGATGGAAATGGTGGCTTCTCTTATGAAACCAAAGCATCAATGTCATTTACCCCTAATGAGGAGAATGAGTTTATGGTGCCCAAACACGAAAAAAAAAAGGAGATCACTTTGTGAATTCGTGTTTGTCTCAATTTACTAATGAACTTTTACCCAAAAAAAGAAGGAAAAAGCAACTTTTCTTATGAAACCAAAGCATCAAAGTGATTTATCCCAATAAGGAGAATGACTTTAGGGTGCCCAATCATGAAAAAAAAAAGATATTATTTGTGAATCCGTGTTTATCTTAATCGATAAATGAAATTTAACTCTAAAAAATCATGGAAAAAGAAGCTTTTCTTATGAAACCAAAGCATCAATGTCCATCATCCCAATGAGGAGAATGAGTTTATAATGCCTAATTAGGAAAAGAAAGGAGATCACTATGTAAATATATATTTGTCCCAATTGATAAATGAACTTTAACTCTAAAAAATAGTGGAAAAGGAAGCTTTTCTTATGAAACCAAAGCATCAAAGTAATTTATCACAATGAGTAGAACGAGTTTATGGTGCCTAATCTTGAAAAAAATTAGATTATTATGTGAATCCGTGTTTGTCCCGATTGATAAATAAACTTTAACACTAAAAAATGGCGGAAAGAGAATCTATTCATATGAAACCAAAGCATCAACGTCATTTATCCTAATGAGGAGAATGAGTTTATAGTGCCCAATCATGACAAAAAAGGAGATTACTATGTGAATCCGTGCTTGTCCCAACTGACAAATAAATTTTAGCTCTAAAAAGTGGTGGGAAGAGAAGCTTTTCTTATGAAACTAAAGCATCAAAGTAATTTATCGCAATGAGTAGAATGAGTTTATGGTGCTTAATCATAAAAAGAAATGAGATTATTATGTGTATCCGTGTTTATCCTAATTGGTAAATGAACTTAATACTAAAAAATGATAGAAAGGGAAGATTTTCTTAAGAAACCAAAGCATCAATGTCATTTATCCCAATGAGGAGAATGAGTTTATGGTCTCCAATCATGGAAAAAAAGAGATTACTATGTGGATTCATGTTTATCCCATTTGACAAATGAACTATAATTCTATAAATGATGGAAAGAGAAGCTTTTCTTATGAAATCAAAGCATCAATGTCTATCAACCCAATGAGGAGAATGAGTTTATAGTGCCCAATTAGGAAAAGAAAGGAGATCACTATGTAAATATATATTTGACCCAATTGATAAATGAACTTTAACTCTAAAAAATAGTGGAAAGGGAAGCTTTTCTTATGAAACCAAAGCATCAAAGTAATTTATCACAATGAGTAGAACGAGTTTATGGTACCTAATCTTGAAAAAAATGAGATTATTATGTGAATCCGTGTTTGTCCCAATTGACAAATGAACTTTAACACTAAAAAATGGTGGAAAGAGAAGCTATTTATATGAAACCAAAGCATCAATGTTATTTATCCTAATGAGGAGAATGAGTTTATGGTGCCCAATCATGAAAAGAAAGGAGATTACTACGTGAATCCATGCTTGTCCCAACTGACAAATGAACTTTAGCTTTAAAAAATGGTGGAAAGAAAAGCTTTTCTTATGAAACTAAAGCGTCAAAGTAATTTATCGCAATGAGTAGAATAAGTTTATGGTGCCTAATCATAAAAAGAAATGAGATTATTATGTGTATCCGTGTTTGTCCCAATTGACAAATAAACTTTAACACTAAAAAATGATGGAAAGAGAAGCTATTCATATGAAACTAAAGCATCAATATCATTTATCCTAATGAGGAGAATGAGTTTGTGGTGCCCAATCATGAAAAGGAAGAAGATTATTATATGAATCCAAGTTTGTCCCAATTGACAAATAAACTTTAACTCTAAAAAATGATAGAAAGAAAAGCTTTTCTCATGAAACCAAAGCATTAATTTCATTTATTTCGATGAGGAGAATGAGCTTATGGTGCCTAATCATGAAAAGAAATAAGATTATTGGGTGAATCCGTGTTTGTCCCAATTGATAAATGAACTTTAACTCAAAACAATGATGGAAAGAGAAGCTTTTCTTAAGAAACCAAAGCATTAAAGTCATTTATCCTAATGAGGAGAATGAGTTTATATTGCCCAATCATGGAAAGAAAGGAGATTATTTTATGAATTCATTTTTATCTCAATCGACAAATGAACTTTAACTTTAAACAATGATGGAAAGAGAAGCTTTTCTTATGAAACCAACGCATTAATGTCCATCATCCCAATAAGGAGAATGAGTTTATGATGCACAGTTATGAAAAAAAAGGAGATTACCATGTGAATCTGCGTTTGTCCCAGTTGACAAATGAACTTTAGCTTCAAAAAATGGTGGAAAGAGAAGCTTTTCTTATGAAACCAAAGCATTAATGTCCATCATCCCAATAAGGAGAATGAGTTTATGATGCACAGTTATGAAAAGAAAGGAGATTACCATGTGAATCTGCGTTTGTCCCAATTGACAAATGAACTTTAGCTTCAAAAAATGGTGAAAAAAGAAGCTTTTCTTATGAAACCAAAGCATCAAAGTAATTTATCGCAATATGTAGAACGAGTTTATGGTGCCCAATCCTGAAAAGAAAGGCGATTATTATATTAATCCATGTTTGTACCAATTGACAAATGAACTTTAGCTCTAAAGAATGATGGAAAGAAAAGCTTTTCTTAAGAAACCAAAGCATCAATGTCATTTACCCCAATAAGGAGAATGTGTTTATGGTCTCTAATCATGGAAAAAAATTACTATGTGAATCCATGTTTGTCTCATTTGACAAATGAACTTTAATTCTAAAAATTGATGGAAAGAGAAGCTTTTCTTATGAAACCAAAGCATTAATGTTATTCATCACCATAAGGAGAATGAGTTTATAGTGCCAATCATGAAAGGATAGGAGATTATTATGTGAATCCATGTTTATCCTAACTGATAAATGAACTTTAACTTTAGAAAATGGTGGAAAGAGAAGCTTTTCTTATAAAACCAAAGCATCAAAGTAATTTATTGCAATAAGTAGATCGAGTTATAGTGCCTAATCATGAAAAGAAATCAGATTATTATGTGTATCCATGTTTGTCCTATTTGACAAATGAAATTTAACACTAAAAAATGGTGGAAAGAGAAGCTACTCATATGAAAACAAAGCATCAATGTCGTTTATCCTAATTAGGACAATGAGTTTATGGTGCCCAATCATGAAAAGAAAGGAGCTTATTATGTGAATCCATGTTTATCCCAATTTAGGAATGAACTTTAACTCTAAAAAATGATGGAAAGAGAAGCTTTTCTTATGAAACCAAAGCATCAATTTCATTTATCCCAATGAGGTGAATAAGCTTATGGTGCTCAATCATGAAAAGAAAGGAAATTACTGTGTGAATCTATGTTTGTCCCAATTGATAAATGAACTTTCACTCAAAAAAAGGGTCAAAAGAGAAGCTTTTCTTATGAAACCAAAGCATCAAAGTTATTTATCCTAATAAGGAGAATGAGTTTATGGTGCCCAATCATGGATAGAAAGGGGATTATTTTGTGAATTCATGTTTATCTCAATCAGCAAATAAACTTTAACTCTAAAAAATGATGGAAAGAAAAGCTTTTCTTATGAAACCAAAGCATTAATGTCCATCATCCTAATAAGGAGAATGAGTTTATGTTGCCTAGTCATGAAAAGAAAGGAGATTACCATGTGAATCCACATTTGTCCTAATTGACAAATGAACTTCAACTCTAAGATAGGGGTGGAAATAGAAGCTTTGTTTATGAAACCAATTGAAAAGAAATGAGATTATTAGGTGAATTCGTGTTTGTCCCAATTCATAAATGAACTTTAGTGCTAAAAATTGATGGAAAGAGAAATTGTTCATATGAAACCAAAGCATCAATGTCATTCATCCTAAGAAGGAGAATGAGTTTATGGTGCCCAATCATGAAAAGAAAGGAGATTACTATATGAATCCGTGTTTATCCCAACTGACAAATTAACTTTAACTCTAAAAAATGGTGAAAAGAGAAGTTTTTCTTGTAAAACCATAGCATCAAAGTAATTTATCACAAATAGTATAATGAGTTTATAGTGCTTAATCATGAAAATAAATGAGACTATTATGTGTATTCATCTTTGCAAATGACTTTAACATAAAAAAATATGGAAAGAGAAGCTATTCATATAAAACCAAAGCATTAATGTCTTTTATCCTAATGAGGAGAATGAGTTTATGGTGCCCAGTCATGACAAGAAAGAAGATTTTTATGTGAATCCATGTTTGTTCCAATAGAGAAATGAACTTTAATTCTGAAAAAGGGTGGAAAGATAAGCATATCTTATGAATCCAAAGCATCAAAGTAATTTATCCCAATGACTTGAAGGAGTTTATGGTGCCCAATCTTGTAAAGAAATAAGGTTATTATGTGAATCTGTGTTTGTATTAGTTGGAAGATGAACTTTGATTCTAAAAAATGATGGGAATAAAAGCTTTTTAAATGAAACCAAAGCATCAATGTCATTTATACTAATACAGGGAATAAGTTTATGGCACCCAATAATAAAAAGAAAAGATATTATTATGTGAATCTGTGTTTGTCCCAATCGATAAAAAAACTTTAACTCTAAAAAATGATGGATAGAGAAGCTTTTCTTATGAAACCAAAGCATCAATGTCATTTATCCCAATGAGGAGAATAAGTTTATGGTGCCCAATCACGAAAGGAAAAGAGATTACGATGTGAATTCATGCTTGTCCCAACTGTCAAATGAACTTTAACTCTAAATAATGGTGAAAAGAGAAGTTTTTCTTATAAAACCAAAACATCAAAGTAATTTATCGCAATGAGTAAAATGAGTTTATGGTGCTTAAACATGAAAAGAAATGAGATTATTATGTGCATTCATATTTGCCCCAATTGACAAATGAACTTTAACATAAAAAAATGATAGAAAGAGAAGCTATTCATATAAAACCAAAGCACTAATGTCTTTTATCTTAATGAGGAGAATGAGTTTATGGTGCCCAGTCATGTAAAGAAAAGAGATTCTTATGTGAATATGTTTTTGTCCCAATAGAGAAATGAACTTTAATTCTGAAAAAAGGGGGAAAGATAAGCATATCTTATGAATCCACAGCATCAAAGTAATTTATCCCAATGACTTGAAGGAGTTTATGGTGCCCAATCATGAAAAAAAAAGAGATTACTATGTGAATCTGTGTCTGTCCCAATTGACAAATGAATTTTAAATCAAAAAATGGTGGAAATAGTAGCTTTTCCTATTCAAACAAAGCATCAACGTCATTCATCCCAATAAGGAGAACGAGTTTATGGTTTCTAATCATGAAAAGAAAAGAGATTCCTATGTGAATCCGTGTTTGTCCTAATTGACAAGTGAACTTTAACTCTAAAAAAGGATGGAAAAAGAAGCTTTTCTTTCAAAACCAAAGCATCAATGTCCTTTATCCCAAAGAGGAAAATGGGTTTATGGTGCCCAATCATGTAAAGAAAATAGATTATTTTATGAATCTATGTATGTCCTAATTGACAAACGAACAGTAACTCTAAAAAATGATGGAAAGAGAAGCTTTTCTTGAGAAGCAAAACCATCAATGTCATTTATCCTAATGAGGAGCATGACTTTATGGTTTCCAATCATGAAAAGAAAGGAAATTACTATCTAAATCCGTGTTTGTCCTACTTGACAAATGAACTTTAATCCTAAAAAATGATGAAACCAAAGCATGAATATCATTTATGCTAATAAAAAGAATGAGTTTATGATGCCCAATCATGAAAAGAAAAGATATTACTCTATGAATTCATGTTTGTTTCAATTGACAGGTGAACTTTAACTCTAAAAAATGATGGAAAGAGAAGCTTTTATTTTGAAACTAAAGCATCAATGTCCTTTATCCTAATAAGGAAAATGGGTTTATGGTGCCCAATCATGAAAAGAACGTAGATTATTATGTGAATTTATGTTTGTCCTAATTGACAAATAAACTTTAACTCTAAAAAATTATGAAAAGAGAAGCTTCTCTTAAGAAACCAAAGCATCAATGTTATTTATCCCAATGAGGAGCATGACTTTATGGTTTCCAATCGTGGAAAGAAAGGAGATTACTATGTGAATCCTTTTTTGTCTTACTTGACAAATAAACTTTAATTCTAAAAAATGATGAAAACAAAAGTTTTCATATGAAACCAAGGCATCAATGTCATTATCCTAATAAGGAGAATGAGTTTATGGTGCCCAATCATGAAAAGAAAAGAGATTACGATGTGAATCTATGTTTGTCCTAGTTGATAACTGAACTTTAACTCTAAAGAATGATGGAAAGAGAAGCTTTTCTTTTGAATCCACAGCATCAATGTCCTTTTTCCTAATGATGAAAATGAGTTTACAGTGCCCAAAAATGAAAAAAAAGTAGATTATTACGTGAATCTGTCTTTGTCCCAATTGGCAAATGAACTTCAACTCTAAAAAATGATGGAAAAAGAAGCTTTTCTTAAGAAACCAAAGCATCAATGTCATTTATCCCAATGAGGAGAATGAGTTTATGGCTTCTAATCATGAAAAGAAAGGAGATTACTATGTAAATCTATGTTTATCCCATTTGACAAATGGACTTTAATTCTAAAAAATGATGGAAAGAGAAGCTTTTCTTATGAAACCAAAGCATCAATGTTATTCATTCCAATAAGGAGAATAAGTTTATGGTGCCCAATTATGAAAAAAAAGGATATTACTATATGAATCTGTGTTTGTACTAATTAACAAATGAACTTTAATTCAAAAAATGATGGAAATAATAGCTTTTCTTATTCAACCAAAGCATCAATGCCATTCATCGCAATGAGGAGAATGAGTTTATGGTTTCCAATTAGGAAAAGAAATAAGATTACAATGTGAATCCATGTTTGTCCCATTTGACAAACGAAATTTAATTCTAAAAAATGATGGAAAGAAAAGCTTTTCTTGTGAAACCAAAGCATCAATGTGATTCATCCTAATGAGGAGAACAAGTTTATGGTGCCCAATCTTGAAAAGAAAGGAGATTACTACGTGAATCTGTGTTTGTCCCAATTGGCAAATGAACTTTAATGCAAAAAATGGTGGGAACAAAAGCTTTTTAATGAAACCAAATCATCAATGTCATTTATCCCAATGCTGGGAATGAGTTTATGGCGCCTAATGACAAAAAAAAAGGAGATTATTATATGAATCCATGTTTGCCCTAGTCGATAAATGAACTTTAACTTTAAAAAATGATGGGAAGAGAAGCTTTTCTTATGAAGCCAATGCATTGATATCATTTATCCTAATGAATAGAATGAGTTTATGGTGCCCAATCATGAAAAGAAAGGAGATTACCATGTGAATCCATGTTTGTCCCAACTGAGAAAAAAACTTTAACTCTAAAAAATGGTGAAAAGAAAAGCTTTTCCTATGAAACCAAGGCATCAATGTCATTTATCCCAATGAGGACAATGAGTTAATGGTGCCTAATCATGAAAAAAAAGAGAATATTATGTGAATCCATGTTTGTCCCAACTAACAATTGAACTTTAATTTTAAAAAATTATGGAAAGAGAAGTTTCTTTATGAAACCAAA
>JBBYHM010351665.1:0-22064 GCA_038381775.1 Adansonia rubrostipa
TTATGATAATCATAAAAAAATAACTAGAAAAGATTAAAATAGAAAAATAATTTATATAAAATTAAGCACTTATCAGGAGACATTAACAGCAATTGGATATTGTGTGGCAGAACGCCCATGGCATATTTGTAGACTAAGATATGAGAGGAGACTGAAGGTGTGCCTCTCTTCCTGCAGGTTGTGGTTATAATTGACTCCTTGATCCTAAGAGTATTAGGAGCCTCTTTTCTGTTTTCATTTTCTTTCATCTGTTCTGAGTAATATTTTTTTTCATTGATAAATTTATTTATATTTTTGGGCCGGATATGATTTCTAAACCGCTTGGTATACTTTTTCTTTTGTAGTTAAAATTTCCAGTTTCTGCAAATATGGATAACAGCACTGACGTTCTTTGGCCTAAAAATTTGAACAATGTAAATAGTAGGAAACGGTTGATCTTTGCAGCTCTATATAATAAGTTACGGGGTTCATTGCAAAGTACAATTCAATTGTAAATTTAGGTAATACCTTGTTTTGTTTATAATCAGAGAACTTGGAGGACAAGAAAGGAAAGGGATATAATCTTGTTGTTCTGATGAAAAACTCCCTTGCATCTTATAATACACTCAATTGTTACTTGCGTCCTTGCACATTTTTTAGCATAATAACCTAGTTATCAGCCATTTGTCTTGTCGTAGATCCACCTTTTGTTAATATAACAGCAAGCGCTTACCTTATTTCCTTTTTCATGTCTTTAACAGATAAGTTTCCCAGACTTTAGTAATTACAATCCGGACCATGCTTGGCCATTGATCCTGGACAATTTTGTAGAGTGGATGCAGGCGAAGCAGTGCTAAAATCATATTTGGTTTGATCAACTTGATTCTCAGCTGTAAACTCCATCTGTATGAAAGCAGGTGCTCCGTTTAAACCCTCCTTCTTCTTGCTCCCTTTTTAGAGAGCCTTATGAAAATTTTCGGATATGGCATAATTAGTCAACTTGAAAGATTTTCTGAGCACTCCATTCTTTAATCGAAATTTTTGTGAATAATCTGTTGTCAGGAATGTTCGTAGTGCGGAGCCATACTTCTCCAGCTGCTCCTTTTTTCCCCCTTAACTGGAAAACACAATGTCCTCTACGAAACTTACTTTCCAAAATTACCTCCTCTTCTTACAAATATTGCTGGAGAGAGTCTCAATATATTGAATTGTATTTCTGTTGTAGCGCCCATAATTCATACTTCTAAAATGTGGCCAACTAGATTTATTATAATAATCTGTCTTGAATCTTCAATGCAATTGGATTGTGATATTATATTATGAACAAAACTATTTATTTAGATTACGGAGATCTTAGGTGCTTTTTTGTCTTGCTTTGTTGTTATTTTGATCGAAATAACAACAATTTAATGCATTACAAAAATCTCCCTGCAGCTGGTTCCCTTGTCTCCATAGTCAGTTTTGCAGGTATTGGCTTCATTTGCAGGCATGCCTGAGCTAATGATGCTAGGCACCTGCAACCAGAGAATGATCTTTAAAGAATGGATTTGTATCAACATTCTCATCTTTATCAAATCACCCACTCTTTTAGAAGTTGATGAAATCAACCAAATTGGTAATATTTCTTTTATATATATATATATATATCCGTGTAAAGACCATCCTCATTTTCTATGGTATATAACCAGACACTGCTCTTTTTGTGCCTATATTGGACAGTCATCAGCAGTAGCGAGCAGTGCTATTTCTAAGTTAAATAACTTTCTTAGGCATCAGCCCGCCCAGCAATCTGTTGGACATCAGGTTCAGGTATGGTAAGATGTGAATTTTAACCTATGTTACTCGAATTAGGGTATGAGTTTGGCATATGGCATCAATATGCATCTGACGAGGGTATGTTCAAATTTTTTTTTTTTTCAAATTTTTTATGCATTTAGATGGTCATATCCTCTTAAGTACTTAAAAGAAAGATAAAGAGTCAAAGCAATATAGATTTCAGTAAAGTATTGAATTATCTAGCTATGCCAATTCTTTGCATAAAAAATGTCCTATTGAGAACGTGAAACTTAAATTAATTAATTTATTTAATCAACTTTAAAAAGTAATATACTAAGTCTGATTTCGAATTTTTCTATCCCAAGGTGAGGCCTGATATATCAAAAACTGAAACATGTCTGATAGAAACAGCTCTGACTGGCCTCCTTATGCCTTGATAAGATTCATGCTTGATTGTTTAGTTGCAAACCGGGCCCAAGGTTTGTCATGTGGATAATAAAACTTCAGGTCATTCGAGCGTATGATGTAGATTGAACCAAATGCAAAATAATGCAATTAATGATATAGCATTACTCTGCGTGTATCTAAATTTTGAATGAATTCAGTAATTTTATTATATCTATTGAAAATATTATCTTTTTTAAATATATAGTTAAACGATTGAAAGTTTTATATCAAATAATTAGATATTCTTAATTTATTCAAAATTCGATGTGCATAATTTATGTAAATAAAATATGAATTATAAGATTAGAATAAACAAGTATAAATCATATAAAAAAATTATAAAAATATATAAAATGAATTTAGTTTTAAAGTGGATTTTGTTTCATTGAATAATAATAATAATATAAAAAAACACTCAATTCAAAACTAATTTTGTTTTAAAAAAATAAACAAATTTTGTGGTGATTGTGGTTGTTTTTATAGGGGGTTGGTGCTCGAAGCACAGGGTTTAGCTGTGCTAAGGGAGATCTAACCTTGGCCTTTTTTTTTTTTCCCATTTTCTTTGATTTTCCACTGATATTCTTTTTTTATTTTAAAATTTTCTTTTGGCCCAAAAATCCTTTCAAAACTTATTTGACTTGTTTTTCAAAAGTTCGGATTCTTTTTTCCAACACAATTGTTTTAGGATTTATGAGAAATTCCAAAAATTTTAATTTTCTCCTGTGATTTTTCCTTTTTTAAAAAAAAGGAAAATGAAATGAAAAGTAATAAAAAATTAAATTATAAAAAAGAATAAAACAAATTGAAAAATTTTAATAATTAAAAAAAAAGGAACAAAAATATGAATAAATTAATTAATTAAAACTGAACCCAATTACATGGGTCAGTACATATCCGAACTCCAAGGCCTAGGCTTGGAAACATGAGATTTGGACTGTTCCACACGCAAACTCCAAGGCCTGACAAATGTTTTGTCCAAAACAAATAAAATGGGCGTTTATTAATTAAGTAATTAAATTTTAAAAAATAAAATTTTGATTTACAGCCCGCATAAAATTGTGTCAAAGATAGATTTGCTCATGAGTCGGGTCGAGCCAGATTCGGATCGAGCTTGAGCATAGGATTAACATTAAATATGCTTGCTTAAACATAGCTTGGCCTGAAATATGGGTTTCAAATTTTATCCAAGCATGCCCATATTTATAAATAGATAGTCCAAGCCCGTTTAAGCTCGTCCATATTATATTTTTTTATAATTTATTTTTTAAAAAAAATATTTTTTTTAAATTTAATTTTTATTGATCTAATAATTTTTTTATTCAGTTTATAAATATTAATAATTTAACTTAGTTTTTAAAGTTTTCACTGTAATATTATATTTATGTATTATTTATATGATAAAAATTATATAATACATAAAATATAAAATAAATATATACATATAATGTAACAGTAAAATGGATCAGGCCAAGCTTAGGCTTTAAAAGTTGGAGCCAAGGCTTGGCCCATTTTTTAATCGGGTCTATTTTTTTTCAAGCCCATTTTTCGGACTTAATATGTTTGTCCAAGCCCTCCCAAATATCTGGCAGGCCTTCGAGCTTGGGCGGATGGCCCGACCCTTGAGCGGGTCTAGTCTAAGGTCACTAAAAATTAAAATTTAGTCTCTAATCCTTTTGTTATTCATATTGGAATGGTTTTGAATTTAAGATTGAATGATTACGTTTATTGCTGTCATATTTTTTTATCATATCATGTTTATTGTAATTATGAGTTTAATAAAATAATAACGAATAATTATAATAAATATCAATTACAAATATCAATAAAAAAATGAAACTATCAAATAATGACATTACTCACGTTGTTATCATTATTTATGTATTTAAAAGAAACTCTCATCCAATGTATAAAAATATTTTCGCAACTCTTTTTCTAGTCTCAACTTTTGACTAAAAAGTCAAAAACTCAAACTCGAATTAGCCAGAGCCAAAAAAGACCTAAACCTAAAAAATTCAAACTCGAGATCGACTCGACCCTTAACTCGAATTTAATATTAAAAATAAAAATAATCGAATTGTAATTAGATAATTTTTTATACAATAAAAACTTTAATTATAAATTTTACTACTTTTTTATAATAAAATTATTTACTAAATTGATTTTATATAACAAATTACTTTTATATAATTTTGGTGTGATTTTAATATATAAATATAATTAAAAAAAATCTTTTTATAAGCTTACTTAAAAAATTAGTATTTTTGTCACTAATGTAAATTTCGATTGTTTTATAAATTTTTATTGTCCTACGAGCTTTAAATCATAATCCTGCACTTTTATTTATTTTTTGAAATATAGTTATTTCTTTAGTTTGATTTAATTATTAGTATTTAAAATAATATTTATATGTATAGATAATATAAATTATAATATATTTATATGTTAAAATTCGAGTTCATCAAATCAATTATCTTATATATTAGTATAAGTAATTTGTAATATATTATGTTTATAATAAATTATTTAATAAATTGATTTTAGATAACAAATTAATTTTATATTTTTTTATGCTTACAAATATTGATTTGTTAAATATATCTTATTATAAAAAACTTATTTTAAAATAATAATAATCATAATAATAAATTAATATTATATTTTTAGATGTAAATATTTAAATTACATAAAAATTATTATATCTAGTAATAAAATAAAATTATAAAAATATTTAAACCTAAAATAATCAAAATTTAAAATAATTCAAACTTAAAAGAACTGCAATCCAAAATAATTTTAATATAAAATAATTTAAATTTTAAATCATTCAATTTAAATTTATCCGGAGTTTATCCGATTTTTACCTTTACGACTGTACATTCAATTCCACTGCTATCATCACTCTGCAGGCGAATTGCAGCAAAGAGAGGCTGAAAATAGATTGAAAAATCGGCTAAATTTATGAATATCTCACCACGAAGGTATTTTTCGGTTACAAAAACCAACAAATTATTTAAAAAAGAAAAAAAGGGAAACAAGAAAATAGCTAGCATTAAGGATGGCGCCCCCAATGGTGGCTTCATCATCATTAGACTCATTGCGTTTACGGGATTGACCAGCCTTGCCAGCAAAATTGTATCGAGGAGCAAACAAAAGCAAAGCTGCGAAAGCCAGTCACATGTGATCGTGGCATTCCCTTGTGGAACCGTCCGATCCTTCGTAACTCGAATTCAGATTTATATATTAATTATATTAATATTTAAATATATATTTAATATAAATTTTAAATATAATATATATTTAAAATAAATAAATTTAATTTTTAAAATTTATTCATATATTTAGAGATTATTTAAATAATCATGTCATTATATTTATATTTAAATATATATCGAATATAAATATTAAATACAGATATATATTTAATATAAATATATTCAATTTAGTTAATCTATCTATATATTTAGAAGATCATTAAAAAATTATATTTTTATATTCATATTAATATATACGTTAAATATAAATATTAAATACGAAAATCTAATTCTAATACTCAGAACAAAAAATAGAGGTCTAATCCGTGTCTCTTTCACCTTATCTCACCCTCAATACCCAATTTCTCAAACACTTGCACACAGATTCGTGTATAGATTTGTGCATGTAATTGTCTTCAACTAACTTGTATTCTTTTGGCATTTTCAAAGAAGCTCATTTTCCTTAAACATTATATATGATTATATAATAATTAAAATTTAATATAAAATACGATATAATATAAAAATAAAATATAAATATTTGAGAATATTAAAATATATATAACACGAATTATAATATATCAAAATTTATATAAAATATATATAATATCTTAAATATATTTATAAAAAAAATAAAATAAAAATATATAAACCGTAACTTTCTATGTCACCATATTTAATACCCATGTGACTATATTTAATAGGCTAGAAAGTGAAAACTGAAACCAATTTTTAGGTGCATATAAGCATATCCCATTTTGATGAAAATCTGTGTCCTTTTAATGTATTAACAAAATTAATTATTAGAATTCTGTGTATTTAATTCCTTTGATTCTTTGTATTTAGTTTGTAGTAATGTTTATAAAAAATTAAAGGTTAAATTGATGAGATATTAATTATTAGTCTAATTAATTTGATCAACTGGTTTGATTGAATAAGATATTTAATTAAAAAATAATTTAAATATTAAGTAAATATTAAATATTATAAATATTTAATAACAATATATAGTTAGCTAAATAGGATTATCTCCGATCTAAATGATTTAGTCTTTAAATCTTATTCTAAAAATAAATTTTAAAAAAAAATTTAAACTTAAAATTTTATTTTTTTTATTTTTTACCGATTTAATCAATTTTCACCGACTCTTTAAAGTTTCGATTCTGTAATATATATTTGATCAAATTAAGATTGGACGGTTTGATCGATGATTGACAGGGACTCAAAGCCACACCCACTTCTACAACACTCGAAGACCCCAAGCACCACACATTGAAACCATATAACTCTATGTACCATGATTTTAAATCGCAGGTAGGGGATTTCGTCGCGGATGTGATGACTGTATCACGGCTGCTGGTGTCGTAGACGTACATAATGTTCCATTATCATTATGGATATAAATTGAATACTGTTTCAAAAAAGTTTTGATAATATTACCAACATTACGTAACAGATATATAAATTATAATTTTTATTACGTCGCAAGTCACAACCATTACATTGCTGCTCCGACCGACGGCAACCCTGAAAATACAAACCCAGATTTCAGTCGTCGTCCTTCAACATTCAGCGGCGGCTGCCAGCTTAAAGCTTACTCCTCTTTCCTTCTTCTTCATCATTCTTTACCTTTTTCCCAAACCTTCTTAAAACTTCCAAAGAAAAAAGCTTAAAATGAAACCCTTTATCTACAAACATATTTAAATATGATTAACATAAGTAATAAGATAAAGTTTAATATACGCATTATATTTATGTTTAAAATTTTAATACATTTAATAATTTGTATTGTAATTATATTTACTACATTTACACACAAAAAAATATGAACTAATGAGATTTTCTAGTCATTGCTGCAATCGGTTTAATCGGTTAAGTTTTAAAAAAGTTTAATATTAAGTAAGAATTAAATATAGTAAATACTTATAAAAATATACATTTATTCAAATAATATGATCTTTAATATAGATCCAATTGATTAAATTTCAAATCTTATGATAATTTTAAATATTAAAAATAAGAAGCCCAATTTTTTTTAAAAAATTTTTTCGGTGTTTTAATTTTTCACTAGTTCTCTAAACTAAAATTCTACGACATATACCGAATTGGACTAAATATCGATTTTCAATTCAACCAGATTTATTGATCAATCTAGCCTGGTTATTCCTATAGAGGTTTAAATATGACTAACACAATTTATAAGACATGTTTAGTATGACTTATTCAAAAGCTAAGCTAACAGTATACATTCGAAGGTTTACCCGATATTTGAAAGAATTTAAAAAAAATATTAGATCCGAAAAATAAATATATTTTAAAAAATGAAGCCCATTTCAAAAATAGACATAGCCTTAGGCAAATAATTTTAAACCCAATTAGGCAAATAATTTTAAACCCGAATTGGCCTACCTGAGACTAAATAAGGTTTTTTTTTTATTATAAAATTTATTATATATTCTATAAAAATAGTTATAATTTTATTTTACTTGTTATTGTTAATGCATTTTCATAATAGAAATTATCTCATGGATTTTTAAAATAATATTAACAAAAAAACTTAATAAAAATTAATTTTTAAAAATTAAATTAAAAATATTTCAAGAATAACAATAATATGGACAAGTTAAAACGGACTTAGACTATTTATTTACAAATATAGATGGATTTAAAAAGAAAAAACTATTCATATTTCAAGTCGGATTTGGATAAATATATAGTTTATTAATATCCTACGTGAATCCAATTCAATCTGTGAGCATATCTAATTTAATATATATATATTATTATATTTATATTTAAAATTTTAAGATATCTAATAATTTTTATCGAATTCAAATTTATTAATTTAAAACGAAAAAAGAATGAAACACGAGGAGCCATTTTGGTTTTATCAGGTCCACCATAGGCCTGTGCGTTTTTAATGTCTCACCGGTGCTCTCTCTGTGTTTGTCTTTATGTCTGAATGAAAAATCATCTCATCTAGCAGTCATTTAGATTTCTTTCCCTCATAAACAAAACTGGACCCTCCTGGCAGAGCTCCATATTGCGGGACAATAACAGATACAATTATTGAAATTTGTATTTAATTCCTGCTTTCCTTTTATATATGCATATAAATATCTGTTAGGTCCGTCAGATTCAAGGCTCGATTCATTGAGCTCAAAGCGTTTCTGGACCATGTCAGATTTCATTTGCCATGGTGAGAACTCACTCGTAATAGTTAACCATCAAAATCCTAAGTATAAAGACTGTTCGTGACGTCTCCCAAATCGTTTAAACAAATAAATATTCTTTATCGAAATTGGTTAACGATAAACGTTCTTTTAATATTTAGCTGCTTTTTATTTTTCCCCTGCTTTGGCATCTTTCTCACTCAACGACTAATTTAAGTATAAGAACATACTAACACAAAAATCAAACTTCGACGCCATTTTTCTTCCATTACAGGAGCTTAGACCTCAAAAACTTCCGCCTCACCAATTAATAGCACCAATGATTTTTATTTTATATATATATATACACACACACATACGTACATAATTAACATCAATGCAAAAATTAAATAATCTTCCTTTGGTCCGGATTCCAAGTAAGGTATAATTGAATTGAGTCAAATTTAAGTTGTAATAATTCGAGTTTGAATTCAAATTTAATTTTAAAATTTGAAGTTTAAAATTCGATTTGTGTTTGATCGAATTTTGCTTTTAATGTTTAAACTCAATTCAAGATAAAAATTAAATTATTTAAATGTACTTCATTAAACTTGTTTATTAATAAAAAAATAAACTCGATTTTTATACTTGAATTCACGCTTGATTATTTGTGATCAAGTGTGAATTTGAAGTAAGATTTTTTAATATTAAATTAAAAATAAAAAAAATTTAATTAAACTCGTAAACTATTCAAACTAAATATTTAAATATTTAAATTTGATTTATTTGATGATTTAAATTATTTAAATTTAATACTAAATTAATAATAATTAAATTAAATTTTATTTTTAATTAAATTCAAGTAACTTACGAGTATAACTCTGAATATAAGTGAAAATCCACTTGGCTATTTAAACTCAAAATAGACGGTCCTTTTTTTTAGGGGAAAAAAACCCATTAGAGACCGACTTACCCTTTTGAACGGACACTTCAAAGAAACCCTCTGTTTAAACGGTAGAAAAAAGGAAAGAATATTCCACAACCTTTCGTTAATTTCGAATGCATTTTGATTGCGGAAATGGATCCTAATTTGGTTGATATTCGAACTGATTCTAAAGAAGCCACCGTGCCCCTCTCACCACATCGGCTCTTCTAAGCTAAACTGAACTAGATCCTGGTGCTTTTCGCTTTCCTTGGTGGGTTCTTTCTTTCCCTTTTTTTTTTTTGAGGCTGAATTTGGGTTCTGGGAAAAATGAATGGCATTGGAGAAGAAGAAATTGTTTACGAGATTGCTGTGGTGGTTCCGAAAAGGAACATGAAGGAAGAAAATGAGGGTTATGATTGTATAGAGGTTCTTGTAAATGAGTTCAGAAGTCTGGGTTTTGTTGTTGAGAGAGTTCTTGGCCTTTCAGATGAATTTATCAAGGTTTTAAATCTTTTCTTTCCTTCAAATTTGTGCATTCTTTTCACTATCCTGAAGAATCATTATTTCCCTTTTCATATAGTATTTTTTTAAAAAAATTGTTTGATATTAATATTTTATTTTGCCACCTGCTGGTTGTTCTTGTAAATCTTTAAATAACCATATTAGTTGAAGATCTTTTCTTTTGCCCTTTTTGGCTTCTGCTAAGAGTTTTTGTATATTTGTTGAGCATGCAAATATAGTCATGCAAATTCTTATTAACAAATTCATGTATCAGTATCATATTAGTCTCATAATCATGTTAAAGTATTTTATATTTTATATAAAATTTGAGATATTAATAATTCGCAATATATAGATTTTAAGATATTTGTGTGTATTTATGTCGTATATTTATTATGTTTTCGTGTCATATTCATGTAATTGTGTCTAATATTATTCGGTTTAGTGCCAAATATAGTAATACAAGTTCTTATTAGCAAATTCCTCTCAGCAATTATGATTGTTTTATCTGATATTCTGTTGATACGGTTAATGGCAATGGGTTCCTTCAGTTAAATGGAATTTTCTGGACTTTAATTACTTGAGTTTTCCCAGTTAGAACATGTGATGCATTTATTTGAGGATTCCTCTCCAACTCTTTTTTTCCCCCTGAAAAATGAAATAACTTTATTCGTAAATTTGGTTGTAAAGCTGAATTAAACATGTTATTTACAAAATAGAATGTTCTTTGGATATTGAATTTATTCCTCGATTTAGATTGTTTTCTTGAGTCCTCTTTTTTTCTTCTTTTGTAGTTTCCTTTCTTTTGATTGTTTCCGAGTTGTTTTGATGTAAAGTTAATCTCGGGTTAAGTTGCTTAGAAAGCATTTGTCTTTCAGCTGGCAGCACCATTAGAGACTTTGGGAAAGACTGCAGCCAAGCTGCAGATGAAGAAGCCCACTCATATTGGTAATAATTATTTGGCTTAGATATTGATGGTTGTCCTGTTTCTTTTACTTACCTTCATTTTGGTTATCGGCTTGGTTTGAAGCTAATTGCTAATTAAGCACCGTACTTCAGGAATTGATTTACAATTTGAGTGGGAAGAGAATGAAGCTTTTGTGCGGCAGCCTGATGGCTCATTATTCAGTTGGTGGGAGCGTTTCCAGTGCTACCGTCACTTGATATATGAAACTGTGAGTTGTTTAACATAGTTCGTCTTACTTCTTCTGTCATTCTACTTTAACACTGCTACTTCATGAGGAATCAGGTCTGATATTTAAAGGTCTTGAATGAGATAAAGTAAAAATTTTCTTATTATGGCATCTTTATCTTTTGGCGGGTCTTTTTATGTTTAACTTATGTGCTTGATATCGGTTTAATTTTACAGTGCTTCTCTATTTTGTGGCAGTCAAATGAATAATCAAATGCATGTTTCTGAATGTGATGCAATCCGTATTGAATTTTGTGGTGTTCTACTCAACTATGGGCTCATTTGTGTTCTCTATAAAGTAAAAAATGAGCACTGGCTGGTTATTATCTATATATTAGTTGTTTTCGATTGTTGGTTTATTTTGTTATTTGATTAAGACTTCCACTACTTTGATGTTCTGTATATAGTAAAAAATTGTGTACAAATGCATGGAAGATTTAGCAATATTAGACACGGTTGCACAAATATGACACGGATAAAGTTATTAAAACACGATATGACATGAGTACATAGCTCAAAATCTATATGATACGCATTATTAATGTGTCAAAATTTATATATAAATACCTTAAACATGATTATAACTCAAATATGACATGAGTACACGAATCACGAGATCCTCTTTTGTATGTAAACTTGTAAAGAAGTCTTTGGATCTTTAACATGTATGTATGCTGCCTCTGCCTCATAAAGATTTTGAATCTTATGCCTCTTGGAAGACCAGTAATCAAATGGAAATTTTTACAGGTTAATAAGAAGAATTCATATGTAACTTTAAAATTTGATGGCAAAGAGATCCAATGGGAATCTGGGGAATCATTACTGCAGAAGCTGGAATTGGAAGGAATTGTTAAACAAGTCTTCCCTTTGCATGGTATGCTTAGTTATTTGTATTGCCTGTAGTTCTCATGTTCTCTAAGCCCTGAAGTAAGATAAATCCTGTCTACAGATGAAAGAAAGAGGAAGATGCTACTGAGGAGTTGGCCATTAAATTGGTGTAACTTCACAAATCAACCAATTGACGAGATTTATGCTTATTTTGGGACAAAGGTGATTATAACTTCACAGCTAGAAAACTTTTGACATGCTTAGACTTTTGCTTAATCAAGGAATTTGTGCACGGTAGATTGCAGTTTATTTTGCTTTCCTTGGGATGTATACACGTTGGATGATTTTTCCTGCTGCATTTGGGCTTATCTTGCAGTTGATTGATTTTGGGTAAGCTGCAATATACCTTTCTTCTTGGAAGCTAATTTTATCTTCTAAGTTATGTTGCTTCGACTCTTCATTTTTCTTGAATAACCGTGTCCAAAACATATCCAAGTAACATAGCTTCTCAGTGGTTGAATTGCTTTATACTTGGTTTTAATTTATTTGCTTGGGTGTAATGATTTATCCAGATCATTGCAATTACTAGTGCTCCCTGCTTTCTTCATAAGCGTAGTGTTGTGGGCTGTGTTGTTTTTCCAGTTTTGGAAACGTAAAAACTCGGCACTTTCAGCCAGGTAAATTCAGTTCTTATAACTACAAATCGATCTTTCAAAATATGGGCTTGTTTGTTCAGATTTTCTGATTTAGTTACTCTCTCTGCTTGTCTCTCTCTCTCTCTCTCTGGTGGCATAGGTGGCATCTTAATTTTTCTGTCGGCACAAGCCAAGGGTACAAAATATTGGGGAAGGAGTGGAGCTCCCTAGCGTCTCCCATGGAACGTGTACAAAATATAGGAGTTGATAAAAAAGAGAAAGAAGCATTTCAAAGATATGAATGGTTTAGTTATCTCAAGCGATTTAGAAATGATGCTATCGTCATTTTATGTATTATCTGTCTCCAATTGCCATTTGAGTTGGCCTATGCTCATCTCTATGAGGTCATTCATTCTGATATTGTGAAGTAAGATCATGCATCTCTCTCTCTCTCTCTCTCTCTCTCTCTCTCTCTCTCTCTCTCTCTACCTTGAATTAAATTTAATTATGCCTGATTAATTTACACAGTTTTTACTTTATGTGTACTGGGCTTTTGGTTTCAGGTTTGGGTTAACTGCAGTTTATCTTCTTGCCATTCAGTACTTCACAAAGATTGGGGGAAAGATATCAATCAGGCTCATTAAGTATGAAAACAATGAAAATACTGAATATTGGGCTGACAGCTTGGTCTACAAAGTATGATTAGAAAGTGATTTGCCATTTAGTTTTCTGTTTTCTTTGTAAGGAAATTTATTTGAAGGAGTCAATTTATATTTCAGGTGTTTGGTCTTTATTTTATGCAAACATATATCGGGGTTTTCTATCATGCCCTTTTACATCGCAACTTTATGACCCTTCGCCAATTGTTGATCCAGCGGCTGATACTTTCTGAGGTAAAGATAATTGAGTTTCATTATGCTGTTCGAATGCTTTAAAATTTCTTGGACTTAAAATGCCATTGAACTGCAAAATGTTATTTAGGTGTTGGAAAATCTGTTGGAAAATTCTTTGCCATATCTGAAGTACAGCTACAAAAAATATCGAGCTGTTAGGTAAGATTTTCTCTGAGAATTCTATGTTTATGATCTACTAACATAGGGTGCAGCATAAGTTTACGTTTCATTCTAATGCATCTCTTTTGTCAAGAAACAAGAAAAAATGTGAGGAAGGTACGACTGGGAAGATCCTATTCACTTCGAGGGTGGAGAAAGAGTACCTGAAACCCGCATATTCTGCAAGCATTTGTGAGGAGCTGGAAGATGGGTTGTTTGATGGTAATGTGTCAAACTATGTTGCTCCCACTCTTCATTTTTCATTAAGTACCCGTATTCGATGCATATCTGGACATGGGTACGGGGATATGACTTTCCAAATACATGGTAAAACATAGAAAAAATAGAACATACCTATTTCGAACTCATACCCATATCCGACACTCACACTCGAGTCCAAGTAACATAGATGCCGAATATGGAGTAAACTAATTATGAAGATAAACTATTCCAATATTTTCCTTTCACATTATGCAGAATAAGTTTACTTTATTTAGCTCTATTTCCTGCCTAGATAGAATAGCTCTAGTCCCTGATAAAAGATTTGATGATAATCATATATCTTAATGGAGAACTTTTCACTGATTTGCTGTTAGCTGTATAAAGACATTCTATTAAGTTACTTCGACTCTTCATTTTTCTTATAGTACCCCCTCGTCTGACACGTATCTGGATTTGGTTATAGGGATATGATCCTCCAAGGATCCTCCACATACATGAAAAAACTTCTAAAAAATTGAATAGATCTTTGTCGGATGTATATCCGTATCTGACACTCACACCTGGGTCCAAGTAACGAAGTTCTATTTTACTTTGATAATAAAACACCACCACAAATTTATAAAACCCAACTTTTCTTCTACTTAATGAAAAATTTAAATCATGTGCAGATTTTCTGGAATTGGCACTGCAGTTTGGAATGATCATGATGTTTGCCTGTGCATTTCCGCTTGCATTTGCCTTCTCTGCCTTGGTATGTAATGCTTTTAGTGGTGCTTTTACCGGATTGTAAATGTGGTTTCTTGTTAATTTCATTCTTATTAATGTGAACTAAAACTTGATAGTTTGATGTGTAGAACAACATCGCGGAAATTAAAACCGATGCATTGAAGCTGCTAGCCATGTTGAAAAGGCCGGTTCCACGGGCTGCTGCTACAATTGGAGCTTGGCTAAACATTTTCCAGGTATTTTTATCATAAAAATGTATGGTGCCAATCCGTTTTTTTGCCATTGCAAGCTCAAAAACAAATGTCTTGCCTAAAGAACCAGTTTGCTTTTATTATATTTGCTTCAAACTGTTTTTATTGAGCCTTGCTTGAGCATTTAATACTTTTTGGCTTTTGGCTTTGTCCTATGCTACATGGACTTGGGTTTAAGTGTCGGATATGGGTATGTTTAATTCATTCTAAATTTGTTCATGTATTTGGAAGATTTTTGGAGGTTTATATCTCTATATCCATGCCCGGATATATGGGTGTCAGACATGGGTACTTAAAGAATAATGAAGAGTCGAGCAACATAGGCCTAGTCAAAACCAAGGGTTCTGGAGCCAGACTTTCACAATTGGGTGGTCTGGTTAAAATTTTACCGTTGCTAAAGTGG
Organism: Adansonia rubrostipa; assembly: GCA_038381775.1. NCBI lineage: Eukaryota > Viridiplantae > Streptophyta > Magnoliopsida > Malvales > Malvaceae > Adansonia > Adansonia rubrostipa. The sequence goes on from JBBYHM010351665.1 coordinate 15,341, forward strand.
CTGCTTTCCACGTCTTTAAAATTAATATTCTGTCTATTATCATATTCCGACTACTTAAGTAGCTGCAGAGCATAGCAGTCGGTGGCAATAGAATTTTGACTTCGATCTAAACTTCTACCGAGAGGCATCTTTCAGCAGTGAGTAATATGCTATCTGTTTCTTTCGTATCAAAGCTCGTTGAAGAAGCAAGAATATTTTATTTACATCGAATGCCATTTATGGGTATAAAATGGTATTTCCATATATATATATATATATATGTGTGTGTGTGTGTGTGTGTGTGTGTGTGAGAGAGAGAGAGAGAGAGAGAGAGAGAGAGAGAGCTATGAACGATAAGTAATTTATCCCTGCACTCTTCTCAAATAAGTTATTCAATCCGAAATTCAAGACTAGGATTATAGATCCTGTTTATGTTTTAGCATTTGGAAGATCTTTTATCAATTATTTTGAAGTACCCGTCTTACATTGGTGTTCGATACATTTTTAGACATAAGTATGGGAATATGACTTTTTAAGGAATCTTCAAATGTATGAAAAAACTTTGAAAAAATTGAACATATTTGTGTCAGACTTGGTCATATACCCTTATCCGACACTCACACCCGAGTCCGAGTGATATAGCCTACTGCTCGTCCATATACTTTTCACTTTTCAACACTTCTCATGATATTCACTGATATGGTAACTTTGAATTTCAGTTCCTAATACTGATGTCGATATGCACCAATTCTGCACTTTTAGTATGGTTATACGATCAGGAAGGTAAATGGAAAATCGAGCCCGGCCTTGCAGCAATTCTCGTCATGGAGCATGTCCTACTGTTGATTAAATTCGCCTTCTCCCGGTTTGTTCCTGAGGTATCTTTTACTCGATCATGTCTTAATTTATTCGATAAAAGTCTATTAGAAGTCCTTTCACTATCGTGAAAGAAGTATTTTAGTCATTGTGCTATTAAATTCAGTATTTTTATTCCTTTATTTTTTAAATTTAAGCAAACAAAGAAAAATGATTAACAGTATTAAAAAATAGTTTGAATGTCGATAAAATTATTTACGTGTTATATAACGTAGACTTTTAAATTTTATACAGAAAATGACTCAAACCTGATCTGTAATCCAAACTTATTTCTGAATAAAATTTAAAATTCTATATCGCATGACACATCAGCATTTTATCAACACTTAACAGTTTTTTTAATACCGTTAATTATTTTTTTCCTTATTTGCTATAATTTTAAAATTATAAATTTAAAATATTAAATTTAATAATATATGAATTAAAATATTTTTTCCGTTATAATATAATGACTCTCAGTGGACTTTTAATTAATTTGTTCTGTTAATAATTTGGAGAGACGGTGTACGACAGTACGAGTGTATAGGAACCGTATTGACCTCTCTTTCATGACAGGAACCTGCTTGGGTTAGAGCCCACCGGCTGAAGAACGCGACGCAAGCGCAAGACATGTGCTCGAAACAGCTTTTGAGGAGCATGTCCGGGGGAGAAAGAGCATTCGATGGATTAATTCCGAGAAAAACGGCTGATGGATTGAAAAAAACGGAGTGACGTCGGAAAAAAAAAAGGAAGCTCAAGCTTTTTCCTGAAACTCCATTGCTTGGAACAATGAAACAAGATCGACAAAGGCAACAAAGGTGACGTCTTTCTATCAAATTACAAAAGCTAGCTCAGTTACAAATTTTGCAAATCTTTCATATATATATATATATATATATATATAGGTTTTCTATTTCTTTTGTTTTTTCCTGTAAATTTTAGTACTTACTGCAGGGATTGTTTAGGTCTGAATGGTTATGTTTCAATTTTGTAGTGGTAACTGTAAAGATTTTGGTAATCAGAGAAATCTAAAATCTATTTTACTCGGATTTATCATTCCCCTAAAATTCCGTATCCGACACATTTGGGTATTTGGAGTATGCTCCTTCGAACGCATAAAAAATCTTTAAAAAAAAATAATTATATTCGTATCAAACATATATTTATATTTGATAATTATCCTAAGTTCAAGTATCATAGTTCAGAAATTTTTTTTTTTTTTGACATTTAGAAGTATATGGTAGAAAAAAAAATAACAATCAGAAGAAAACTATATACGTAAGAATGCAAATAGGAGTCGAAAGGCAGCAATTCCATAATGAAAAAAGTAAATTTAATAATTTATGTATTCATATTTTGTCATATTGTAATCATATTTGAGATAATTTTATTATATAAATTTTGAGATAATACGAGTTCAATATAAGTCGAACTGATCTAAATTATTAAAATATTTACTTGGATTTGATTCAATACGAATTAAACTTAATTAAACTTGTTGAATCGGTTGGTCACTCATCCTTTAAACACGGTAACCTTGGAATAATTAATAATTTGCACCAAGAAGAATAACCCAGAAAGAACTGCACATAATTACTGTATTCAATTTATATATATATATATATCCTTTACATTTACAGTTTAAAGAGCTGAAACAAACCATTGATGCACACTGAGCTTTCGTAGTGCTTGATTTAAAATGTGATTATTCAAACATATTTTACAGTTTCACATTACTAAATTATCATACAGAAAATGGTAGATGTCAATGGCAGGCATTAGCTGCGAACCCAATTCTTGAATTAGCCACATCGTAAGCAACCTCGAATGTCTGTTGTTGATGGTTGCCGATGATGGCTACTTGGTTCGATCGAGCAAAGGCCAGGCATATAACCCCTTTGTCAACTTGTAGGAGCACGTTGCGAGCGCCGAGATCGAGGTCAGCTCCGCCTTGGAACACCAGTTTGATTGGCGGAACCATGGTAATGCTCTCGACGGTGCCGTGGAAACAGGCGTCCAAGATCGAGAACGGTGGGGCTTGCGCATGGTTTTTCGACATGATGCTCACGAACGCGTCTCGTAATGCCGAATACAAAGCCATCGGCAGACGTGTGATGACGGTTCCCAAGTCTATGATTGTTGGGACTCTGTACTCGGCAGCCGCCACCCTCAGCGGTGAACCTCCGACAGCCATGGATATCAATTTCAGATAGTACAAACTTGGAGTTGGATTCTGACGAGGATCCGTAACCATGGGTGTAAACTTGTATGCCGATAAAGATCGAGTTCCGATCGTCAGGAAACCACCAGCCGCGGCTGAAGCAGTGGCTGTCGGCAGACAGTAAGAGAAAGCATAACCATATTTGGATGAAACCTGAGCAATCATGGAGAGTTTGTCACGAGCCAGGCCTAAAATCCCAGCTGATCTTCCGAACAACCCTTTATTATCCTGCCCGCAGCCATAGATGAAACCAGGGAAGCTCTGGGATTTAGCCAATGACAGTAAATCTCGACTCAAGTACCCGAGTGAATATGAGGAATCGCCATAGCTAGCCATGTAAACGCACTTGTTTGAACCAGAACTACAAGCAGGATTGTTCAAGGTTGCTTCCCTAAGTGAAGAACACTCAGGAGTGGAACATGACAGAGATTTGTACGTCTTAGAAGCAGAAGGATCAAAAACAGGGTCAACCTGGTTATAACAATAAACTTCACAAGGTTGACATTGAATCCATGAAAAGGAGCTTCCAGTATCCATGATCATGGCGTAGGACTTGGCCGGAGTTCCAAGGCCTATCCGAACATAATAGTTCCCGGAACCAATCGATAAACCCGGATTCAATGGGATTCTTAAAGAGTTTCCACTTGATCTTCTGCCTATGGTTTTTGCTAGTACCATGTAAGTGAGACCCTTAACTCGTTCTTCATCAAGCAAGATGAAATCAGAGAATGATAAGAAATCTGGGTTGAGAAATGATTCAGGCCCATGAACATGGTAGATCTTAAGGTGAATCCCAGACTGGTTTTTGATTTCCAACTTATTCTCTGCAACAATGGGTTCATTGTTAGCCAGCTGAGGAGCCACAGCAACTGAAAGTGGCAGCCAGAAAACTAGAAACCAAAGAAACGCCATTGCAGTTGATCTGCAGGCGATTTTGTAAGCCTAGCAACTCTTTTTATCGAAAATGATGGGGGGAATTTGATTTATAAGAGTGATCGGTGTGGGATGATTGTGGCAGAGTTCCAAAAGAAGAAAGAGTGCATTAATAAAGTAATTATGGTCAGTCATTAACTATTATAGTTAGTCCGTATGTTAAATTCGCGGCTCGAATATTTTTTTTAATTTTTTTAATTAAAGTATAATTTAATTTTTGAATTGATTTATAAATTTATTTTATTATTAAAAAATATTAAAAATTATTTTTTTAATATTTATATATTTTATAAATAAATTAAAAAATTTTTATTATAAAGTAATTTAGATAAAAATATTTTTTTAATTTTTTTTATTTAAGTACAGTTTAAATCGAGTCTGAATTGATTCGTAAAATAATTTATTATTAAAAAATTTAAAAAATTATTTTTATATTAATATTTATATATTTTATAATTAAATTTAAATAAAAATATATTTTTTTATTAAATAAAAATTTGGACAAATATATATATATATATATGTCATGCCTAGGTTGGGGCGGGCCGGGCTATCCGGCGACCCTGTTAACTGTTTAGCTGGGAGAAAGATACGTGCTGTCAACTTCCCAAGGGGCCTTTGATTTAAATAAATTGTCTAGTAGTAGCCAAGTTGGTACGACAGAAATAGACTTATCGATGGTAGCCAGGCTTACACTTGCCTAGTAAGCCTACCGATCGAGTTTAAACCAAAATTTTAAATAATTTAAGTTGAATTAAATTAATTTAAATTATTATTTAAAAATAAAAATTTTATTTTTTATTTAAATTTAATTATAAAAATATTAATATTAATATAAAAAGATTAATTTTTATATAAATATTAAATATTAATATAAAAATTTTATTATATAAATATTAATATAAAAATAATTTTTTATTATTTTTACTATAATAATTTAGAATTTTTAGTTCTGTCAAGTCTAATTCGAATTTAGATAAAAAAAGTAAGACTGCAGTCCAACGTGCATGGATACCTCTAAAAATACTTATAAGAAATCGATTGAATTTTTTAATCGGTCACGATCAAAAGTTCCATATTATTTATATCTTGTATTTAAGTGAAACTTACTAATCATATTGTATTCTTCATCCTATAAGCTAACTTTTAAGGTTTAATTTAAGTTTTGGTAAAAATTCACTACAATATAATAAATGATGCATTTTAATTTTTATATTTTTTTAAATTACAGTAAATAAAGAAAAATAATTAATAATGTTAAAAAAATTATTTAAACATTAATAAAATACTAATGTATCATATGATATAAAATTTTAAATTTTGTACAAAGATAAGTTTAGATTTACTCGGGTTTAGGGTCATCTTTATACAAAATTTAAAATTTTACATTATACGATACGTCAATATTTATCGATATTTAAATAATTTTTTTAATAATATTTATTATTTTTTTATTTACTATAATTTTAAAAGAGATTAATAATATAAAAATTAAAATACTCTATTTATTATAATATAAAAATTTTTAGTAGACTTTCACCTTTTAAGTTTTTTTTCCTCGTATCATAACCAAATTTTTTGTTCGATTCTTCTATTTGCTTGTTCTGCACTTGTTTCATAAGATATCTTTTCCAATTAATTCAATTGCGTAATTTGTGCCTGTTTCGTTAGATATCTATTTATTTATATTTTGTATTGACTTATATATTATGTTGGAATCTCTATATTTTACAAACTAACTTTTGAGTAAAGTTACAAAATTCGAATAAAAGGTTGAACGAATTAGATCTTTAGTTGTCAATCCAATCGATTCAATCGATTGAACTAATCAACTCAATATAATTTTTTTTATATTGAAACACTAAGTTTAATGTTAAAGAAATAATTAATAAAAATATGTATTTAGCTTAATGATATGATTTTTTAATACAAAACTATAAAGTTATCATTAATTACAAGTACAATTTAAAAAAATTAAAAAAATAAAACCTATTTTTTTCAATTTATTTTGAATTTTTTTATAAATTTTTAATTGATTAAATTAATTTTATATCAGTTCATTTAATAAGTAATTTATTATACTAATTAAATTAATTAAATCATTAATTTTTTATTTGATCGGCTTGTCCAATTTGATTTAATCATTACTTTTTTAGGGTTGAATTTGAATATTAGATAAAAGAGATAATAATAGTTTATATAATAGTACTTTATTATTTTCATGTCATTTGTAAATAAGAGGCTTTGGGTTGGAAGAAAGGGTGGCTCCATGGAAGGGCTGTTTTGTATGTAATCTGCATAGCTGAACCCGCTAAGGACAGTGATGGATGAATCATAAGAAAAAAAATAATAATAATAAAAAGGAAGAAGAAGAAGAAGATTGAGAGGCCAACTCCAAGCATACGTGCACCTATGATAGGTGTTTATAAGTTAGATCGAATCATAATTTAAATTATTTTTTTGTTAAATTTTAAATTAAATTTAAATAAAAATATTAATTATTATTTAAAAATTAATAAAAATTTTATTTTAATATTAATATTAATATTAATATTTATATATATTTATAATTAAATTTAAATAATATTTTATTATATAAGAGTAATTTTGGCCTGATGAAACCAATAACAGTTATGTCTTTACACGTATTTTACTCTTATGTTTATATATTTTTAGATATAAATATAAATATTTCATATTTTAAAATTTTTTTATATATAAAATAATTTTAAAAAT
>JBBYHM010351675.1:9383-23788 GCA_038381775.1 Adansonia rubrostipa
ATGATTGAAAGTCTAATGCAAATATAGGTACATGATGTGTGTCGAGAAAACAAGAAACCTTTTTGTTTTACTTTTTTATGTAATTTCCTATGCTTATATGGATAAAAGGATTACCATGGGAGCATAGGTAATTTACACCATAAAATATATTGCTAGCCCATAGATAAAAAAGAGATACCAGAGAGGACAGTAGCTCACTCCCACCAAACAAGCATGCTAATCTCTCTCTAAGAAAATATGATTGAAAGTCTAATGCAAATATAGGTACATGATGTGTGTCGAGAAAACAAGAAACCTTTTTGTTTTACTTTTTTTAACCATTTCAAAAAAATTGCCATATTCATTTTTTGAGTAAGAAGAAACCCTACTAAACATGAGAAAAACAGGAATACACAAGATGTTGACAAATAAATGCTATGTACAAAACGGATGAAGAAAGGGGATTATAAATAAATAGCAGCCAAAAACTAAGGAAAATCGAGAACCAGGTAATTTGGCTAGTGGTAGGCCTGACTCTTTAAGAAAATCCCTAGTGAAGTTACTAAGCTGTCGCCATTTGCTATTGCCCAATTACTCTTAAAGGGTAAATCCCTTAATTAAGAATTTTGTTGGTGTGAGAGGGTCAAAAAAAGATGTTTCTCATGATTGTAGTAGGGGAGACCATTGAATGAATCACTCATGCAAATGGTCTTAGATGACGATTACGAAATGGCCAAAACTTGGAATTGTCATTGATTATTTTCAGATAGGCATGATTAGACACCTAGTAAAATTGTTATTTCTGAGGTATGGAAGTCAAACCACTAATTTTATGGTCTATGTATACCAGAGTTTGTTTAAAAGTGTCCAAGAGTCGATTATACATGGGAAAAGATTAGCACCTCATAATGCCCAAAATCAATACCATCTAGCCATCAGTTAACTCAATTTTGATTTTTTTGGTTCTATATAGTATTAATTCATATGTAATCCCCCTTTTATGATGCAATTTTAGAAATATTAAATCAAGTTTTTTAAGAATAAATCTGTGTCTCTCTAAAGGTGAGATATCATTTGAAGGTAACTCGATAAAGAGTTATTATAAAAATATTCTAAAAATTCCTAGAGAATTACATTCTAGGTGGAATTAATTTCTTAAGTTAGACATGATTTAGCATTGATAGCATATACGGGGGAAAGGTTGTAGCGCACTTTGAAAATTGCCTTGGACTCGTTTGGAATTAAATTGCAAATGATACATTTCTAGAGAGCGGATTCATGTAGTTTTTAAAAAAATATTTTAAAAATCCAAAAAATTCATTGATGTGCCAAAAATAGACCAAATAGAATACAAATTATTGATTATAGGGGTTTCGGATAATAAAGGTTCAAAAAATTGTAACTCCCTTATACGGATGGATCTGAGGGTGAACGAGGTACTGTTGGAAAGGTAATTTTATGCCATTCAAGGAAAAAAATTAGAAAATTCTAGAAAGGTCATTTAAAATATTTTTTTAAATCGAGATCGTAACGCTAGTGTTACCAAAATATGGGGTTTTTGGTTCACAAGTTTTCTAATAACATGCAACGATTCCAAACACTTGAATGTTCAGAATTTTAGGTCTATGATAGTGGAGTAACAGACCAATTCAAGTCTTGGAGAGTAGGCTATTGGAAATCCCATTATCCATGCCACTCAGTTGACAAAAGGCTCATAACAAGTACTTAATCAAACATGTAAAACTGTTTACGGATTTTGTTGGGTTTAGAATATAATTTATTTTGCATATTGAGGCCATGAATCCAACTAATAGAGCTTGATTTTTCCCCAAGATTGGAAAAGCAATTAATGAAAAACATTAAATCCATATTGTTTTCTATTTATTAAAGATAATACGAACTTAACCTGGGAACGGTTTTTAGAAAACAGATTTTTAAGCAAACATGGAGGCTTTTTAACAAGCATGTGATAAACTAAAAATAGTAAGAACATCAAATATGAATGAAGATCAAAAATAGCAACATCATTCTACATTTCATCAATTAAAACATGGTAAAAATACATCAAAATGCAAGGCTATGCTCAAAACATTTTAGGATGAACATTTAAACATAAATTAAGAATGTGAAAATGAGAAAAACATAGCAAGAAATGCATGAGTAAGGCCAATTTTAATTTTAAAATAAACAAGGCATTTTTAATAATCCAAACAACATCAAGGTATCAAGAAAATCATCAAATCCTAGAACGACCACAACCAAGGCTATAATAACGCATGAGAATACTAATAAGGTCATGGTAACATAGATGGCTCACTATATGATGGAGATGGTGATAAGAATAGAAAATAAATAAAGAATGGATAGGAAATATACCCATGAAGCTTTTAATCCTAGCTTTTGCCTTTGAGCAGAAAGCAATTCAACTTTAAGCTCACTTTCTTCCTTTTCTTTGCTATTGTTTAGCAAGAAGGGAAGGAAAAAAAGGAGCTTAAGGTTGTAGTATTAATGGAGGGGAGATTAAAGGCCAGAAATGAAGGAAATTGGAGGTTTTAGAAGGGTTTAAGAGGGGTTGAAGGAAGAGTTATGGGACTAGAGTTTTGGCTAAGTGAGGAGAATGTAGAAGGCTAATATATTAGTGTAATGAATATCCCCTGGTTGAATATGAAAATCACATTTATATAGAGATTGATTTTAGCCACCAAAATGACCTAACAATATGGACATTTGGCATATTTGACATGTACAACTTGGTAAGTCATGGTACTAGGGCTAAGCTTTCAATCTCTCATTGGCTGTTGTACCATTCTTTATCCAAAGAATGTTATGAATGGGCTAACCAAATGAGCAACGTCTAACTTACCCTTAAATAAATCAAATTATAGCATGAAATGTCCTTATGCCAAACTTAATGGACGTCTTAAATATGCGTCAATCCAATGCTTAGGGCTTAAAAATAAATCTACATGATATAGATGAGGCTATCTCTATTATTGAATGATTTTTAGAGCCAAAATCATGGCCAAATCCAAGTTCTAGTTCAATAAAACAAAAGGTGAAAAATGTCTTAAATTAGACCAAATATGTAGTGTGTATTGATGCAATGAATTTTGTATCAATACATCTAGGCAAAACCTTGAATGTATCGATACAATTAAGATTATATCGATACGTGGTAGAATGTATCAATAAAATCACTTATGTATTGATACACTTTGACCAAAAATTATGATTTTAGCAATAATATAAGCATTTATTAATACAATTGGCTCATGTATTGATTCACTGACTTATGTATCAAATTACCCTTTTATATCGATAAAAACAATGAAATTTTAAATTTTGATGATGTGGGGTCCTGTATCGATACATAAGAGCTATGTATTGATACAAGATGCAAAATTATGAATTTTACTTAATCTTTTGCCCTCTGAACACTTCACTTAGTTATGAATGATTAGGTACTAATCCATGCTTATCTGAATGACTTCGATGGTGTCTTGAATGATGGCCATTGTATGTTGGCCTAGACAAAATGAGGTTTCTACAGTGCCCAGAAAAAGTCCAAGAAGATTTCCATGAAGACTTATGGAGTATGTGAATGGTAACCTAGGAAATTGACCACCTAGTTTTCCAATGGCTCAAGGAAACTAGTTTAGTTTAAAAGTTCGTAATCATCCTAGCAGATTACATGTTTGCTTATATATATGTAATGATATATATATGTATGGTCAAATAAATGCTAATGTCATGCAATTAGATGTAAATCAATGAGACTTAACTAATAATTAAGAAAAAGAAATCCCTTACAAAGTATTGAGTCCATGCCTAAGCATGACTAGTCACCTTCAATTATTTAAAACAATATACCCAAGTTTTAACTGAAAGAGATTTGTTGGGCTATCCCCAAGGTCAAGCCTATCATTCGAGCTGCATAAGTTATGAATAATGGATCTTACTCAACTAATATCATGTTGTTCGGATACTTACAAACTTAACTGCATAGCATTAGAAATGGTGGTTAGGAGAAATACATATAATGTATTTAGATAAAAAGTTATGACTTAACTAATCTAGAAATTGCATAGAAATGCAATTGGTAAGCTAAGTTACGGATTCCATTAGTTCTTACATGTCTTGTTAGGCTATCCCTAACATTATGTAACAATAAAAGGGGTCTTAGTTCATTAAGAGGATTTAAACGTTAAACTTCTAGTATTATAATTGAGGGATATAATTTTGATAAAATAATGAGAATAATCATTAATGTATTAAAACTTGACTAAATGATTTTCAAATGCATATAATTGAAACTATATATGTTTCACATCCATATAGGATGTAAACAAGTAAAAATGACATTAAACTTGTCACCATTGAACTTAACAAGTTAATTGGCCAAACTTTATAAACTAGTTCTGTAATCTAAAAGTTATTTTAAAACAAGAAAAGAATGACTATGTCCTTGATGAGCCCATGGCTGATGAGCCTCATGTTAATGATTCCAAGGAAGTATATGTCACCTACATGAATTTTAAAGAAGACTCTGAGCAAGCTGTATTTGTGATGTTGGCTAACATGATGTCTGGACTTCCAAAACAGCATGTAATTATAAGTGTTGAAGACATCATCCTAAACCTTAAAGAATTATGTAATAAGGAGAGACACATGGAGAGGTTCAACATCTCAAAGGAATTGTTGTAAAGAAAGATGTCTGAATGAACCCTAGTTAGAACTCACATGTTGAAAATGATAGGATGGTCCACTTATCTTTAGCAATTTGGTTAGGTCATGGACTATAAGTTGTCCATCCACGTGGTTTTATCCTCTTGGCTTTCTAGTTTGTGTTAAGCTTCAAGATAAGTCATCTTTAAACAACATTCCTAAGTTTACTATATATGTTGACTACGGTTAAAAAGTCCATCACTAGTGAAAAGGCAATCCATTTAGTTACTTCTTCATCTAAGAAATCCAGGAAAAAAGAAAAAGAAATCGAAATAGGATATGCCTCAGAGTTTAAATAGTGTAAAGTCAAATGGTGGGGTAAAAGGCAAATAAAGAAAGAGCAAATAGACTTGTCATCACTACGAGAAGGTTAGTCACTGGAGGAAGAATTACAAAAATACCTTGAAACAATTAAAGGAAAGAAGAAAAAGGCTTCCTCCTTTAGTATAAACCTTTGAATCATTTACTTATAGTATATGATACTCGGATGATGTTACTAAATATCTATAACATGTTGTGAGGACCCAAAACAAAAAAATGCAAAAAAGACAAACGATGATGGACTAAAAGAAAATGAGGCAAACCCAAATGATATAGACTAAAATCGCTCCTTATTGATGAAAGCTATAAAGGACTTTCATTTTTTTTATTTATTTAAAAAAATAACATTAGATTTTTTTTTAATTTTCAGTTATTATTGATTGAATTAGGAAAAGATTTTTAGGTAGTATGTTATGAATATATTTTTGCTGGTATATGCATGCCATGCTATTTTATTTCATTATTTAATAAGCTATAGTAAATTTTATTCTACAAGCTTTATCCATTATTTAATTAACTAAGGCCCAAATTTAATTAGAATTCAAAAAAGTCTTGAATTAGATTCTCTACAAGAATCTTACATATGTAAGATTTAGTGAGATCACATGAAAATTATTAGAAGTTAATAATCATAATTGAAAAAGACAATAAGTTATTAACATTTGGATATAATTTTGGAAAAGTTACAAACTAGAGAGATTACATAGTTATATCCATGAGCGAACAAACAAATAATTATATTTTAGGCTTAAGAAAATGATTACTTTTGGATTTTTAACTATTGAGCTAATTAGTTGGTTTTAATATTTGTCAGACAATTGAGCCATGTGATTGGAGTCAAGGTCTCACTATGATCCAAATAGTTTCATGACTCGATAAGAGAGATTATTTCAAATGCAAGTGAAAGATGTTAGTGTATGCCCTTGAACCAATCAGATTGAGACATGGGATACTTGGTCAATTTACTACATACATGTTACTAATTACAGTAACAAAAGGTTTTCGTTCATGTTAATGGCATATTGACTATCATGAAAATACTAATTAGATAAAGCCCATGAAACGCAATGGCCTTGCAAAAATATATATTGAATCACAATGATGAGATCCTTATGCATCAAAGCCATGTCTTTAAAAACATTCTTGGTCATTATATTGTCAAGATAGAGCATTGACAATGCACAAAGACTAGCACATGCTAAACTTCCATGCATATGATGCATGCAACTCTTTGATCTCATAAAGTTGAAGTATAAAGAAACCTGCGGATCGCATATAAGTGCTTGTTGTATGGAAACAAGTTCACTAAACATGACTCAAATGAAAACTCTATTTTGTATAAGTCACTTAAGTTTTTATGAAATATGTTTTCATGTGCCAGCCATGTATACAAGTCCTTAGACTTGTGATATCAAGTCATCTCGTATAAGGAGTGTAATACTTACAGATCATCATGAATGTGTCCATAATAGATGGATGCCTACGATAAGGTGGTTTTAGTTACGGCATGAATTATATGTATAGTGTCACAACATGGCCCGGTACGAATTCTGACCAAGCCTAACTTAAATGGCCCTCACTTCTATATTTGTTAAATTTATCAATATTTTATAGGCCATATTATTATCGATAATTTTTTATTTTTGGGAACTGGGCGATCAAGATGAATCACTTACTTGACTTAACCTTAAATAGTCATCACGAAATGACTATTTATTTAAAGTCCCTACCAATCTATTTGGGTTAGGTGAGATTTTTCACTCATTAGAGTTCGTATTTTAAGGGTTACGAAACCCTAGAATACTAATTTTGATGCCCACGGTCATACCAGAGATTATATAAAAGGGTCCGAGAGTCGGTTACAATCATAACTAAAGATCGTCCCTCTCACGATGCTGAAAAATCGATACCGTATTAATTACACGTCAACTTGAATTTTAATTTTTATTCAGTTTCAATGTATGGCATTTAATTATAAATTCCTAAAAAAATAATTTATAAAAAAATTTACTATTCCCATCGGAGGATAGTGGAACACAAAAGCTTTTTATCATTCTCTTTTGTATCCCACAAAAAACTAAAGGAATGCGAAAGATTTTTTTTTGAAATTTATAAAAATCCTGATTTTCATTTTGAAAAGGATATCTTGTAATTAAAATAATTCGTAGAACCTCTCTAATATTTTGAAAAAAATTCTACATATTATTCTAATTTGGGGACATTACTTTAATTTTCTAAAAGGAAAATTTTATATTTTATTGATAATATTTATAGAACATGCTAAAACCTGATAACAATCTAAAATGATGAACCTATTCCTAATATGTACCTTTGACAAGAAAGTATCCTAGTAATCACATAGGACTTCGTCTTTATGCAAAATTAACAAAATGCCCTTAGCTTATACCTTCGACATGAAAGTATTCTAGCAACCCTAAAGGACATAAAAAAGATTATAAAAGGGCAAAACTATCCGAAATGTACATCGTTGGCATAAAAGCATCATGATGACTACCTAGACTTGATTCTAAAGGAATTACCAAAAGGCCCTTCGGGTGTACATTCGACGTAAAAGTATCCGATAATCTTAAAGGACTTGAATACAATCATAGAAAGGTGAACTTATCCTAAATGCACATCATTAGCATAAAAGCATCCCGATAACTACATAAGAATAGATTTTAAGACTAAAATGCCTTTAGGGTGTACCTTCGACGTAAAAGTATCCTAGTAACCCAAAAAGACTAAAAAATGATCATAGAAAGGTGAACTAATCCTAAAAGCGTATCTTTGGCATAAAAGAATCTTGATGACTACCTAAGATTCGATTCTAGAAAAATCACCAAAATACCTCTTGAGTGTACCTTCGACATGAAAGTATCCTATCAACCTTAAAGGACATGGAAAAAAAAGTAATGATGATGAAAGTATCCTGGCAACCCTTAAAGACATGAAAAGGATTATAAAAAGGCAAACCTATCCTAAATGTACATCTTTGGCATAAAAGCATCTCGATGACTACCTAGGACTCGATTCTAAGAAAATTACTAAAATGCCTCTAGGGTGTACTTTCGACATGAAAGTATCCAGATAACCTTAAAGGACTTGAAAATAAGCATGAAAGGTAAACCTATCCTAAATGCACATCTTTGTCATAAAAGCATCCTTATAACTACCTAAAAATTTTTTTAATGAAATTACTAAATTACCCTTAAGGTATCCCTTTTGACATGAAAGTATCTTACTAACCCTAAAAGATTAAAAAATGATTATAAAAAGGTGAACCAATCCTGAATGAGCATCTTTGGCATAAAGCATCCTGATGACTACTTAAACTTGATTCTAAATAAATTATCAAAATACCCCTAGGGTATCTTTCGATGTGAAAGTATCCTGACAACTCTAAAGGACATGGAAAGATAAGTAATTATGATTTTTACTCTAAATGGGTAATTGAGATGGCAAAAATGATCTAAAGTACAAAAATTGCTAATAGGTCCCTAAATTTCTCTAAATTAAATATTAGTCCTAAATTGATTAAAAATGCTAAAAATGTTTTTGGCCTAAAATACCCTAAATATGTAGTTTAAATTTTAAAGTAACCTAACATACAAAAATACTGTTAAGTCCCTAAATTTTTAAAAATTATATTTCGTACCCTAACGAAAATCAAAAAAATATGAAAGATTTTAATATTTTTATTTAAAATACACTAATAATATTTAAAATATGCTAATGAATGGTTTCATGCTAGAGATGACCATTTTGACCTAAAAATGTTAGATTTCCCTAATGGTCCCTAAACTTTCTTAAAATTACAAATTAGTCCCTAAATGATTTAAAATGCATAACACACATCAAAACACATCTAAAATACATGAGAAATTCACCTAAGGACTCTAGGACCATTCAGCTAAGCACCTATGGCTTTAAAAAAAAATTTAGATATTTATAGCTAAGTCCCTAAATTTTTTAAGATTGTTAAATGCCCCTAAAATGCCTAAAAATTAAAATTTTCTATTTTCTAGTCACTACCTAATTCACTTAATCATATAGATATCTTTGAATAAATTTAGAACAATTTAAAAAATTATAAAATGGTCCTTAAGGATTTGACCAAATAAGAAATACCTTTAAATAGCATAAAAAATTAAAAATTTACAATTTTGACCCCTATAAGTTTCAACCAAGCTAGGAAACACCCATAAATAGGTTTGAAAAAAAAAAAGGAAAATTGTGAAACAGGCCCTGCCAATGCTGCCAGAAACCAAAACAGCCCTCAAGTGGCCTAAAAAAATTTAAAAAAAAAACTTAACCTCTAAAATTTTAACTATTTAACAAAGTGACCCCTAAAAATTCACTTTTCATGAAACTATACCTAAATGCATATTAAGATCATCCTAGAATACTACCAAGCTCAACACCTAACAAAAATTCTTAAGATATGAATATTTAAAAGAAGTCACAAACTAGATGTAAAAATAAAAAATAATAAATACAACCATGTATGGTTCAAGAAGTCTATCAACATTAAAATTTTTTTTAACTCATATAAACATGATTTAAAGCATTTAAACTTTGAAATATGATTTTAATGAAATTTTAACAACAACAAAAAAGAATGGCCATGGTTCCAAGCTTAGCTTTAAAGCATGAAATATGCCATAGCTTAAGCTTAATCACCTTAATAAGTAAGGATCATGCAACTACCATCAAGAATTCAAGAAGATGAAAATGAAATTAATAAAAATAGAAGATAAAATAAATAGCATGAATTTTTAAGAAGAAACTACAGTGAAAGCCTTTGAAAAAAGTTAAATTTTTTTTTCCTTTTTACTTTCTTTTTTTCTTTTTTTTGTGTTTGGCCCTCCATCAAGAGAACCCATTAAGAAAACATCCTCCCCCATAGTGGAGGATGATTCGGCCGAAGCAAAATTTCCATCCTTTTTACATCATTTTCCTTTCTTTATTTATTTGATATTTTATTAACTTCTCAAGTTGCAAAATGATGATTGTTATGTCATAAGCCCATGCTCTTATCTTTTCTTACAAGCCACCATCCCCTTATTATGATTATGCTAGTTTAAGTGGCATGATGATCATGTGTCATTTTTGGCCAACTTGATGGAATTGGTTAGGAAGAAACTAGATTAGTTAATTTAATTCTAACCAAATTAAATTTTATGATTTAAATTAGCAAATTATAAAATTAATTATGTAAAAATAAAAATTACATTATAAATTTACGAGTAAACATAATCTTAAAAGTAAAGAAACAAATGTAATCATGGTGCATAAAAAGCCTAATTGGAAATTCCATAAAAATGATAATAAATTAAAATTCATGTACTCAACAAAATTTCACATAATAGATCCAATTAAGAATTTAATCATATGAAAATTCTAATCAAAATTTCGTAAAAATTTGAATCAAAAAAATTGATATAAAATTAAAAATTAAAAAAAAAAAGTTAGTAGACTTTGTTGGAAAATTAGAGATTAAAATAGGCTTGGTAGGCTTTTAGATAATGAAATGGGCTTAGTAAGGTCATCGGGCTTGTTGAGAGATTATTGGGCTTATTGGGCTTATTAGGCCTATTTGCAAAATTTAAAGTTTTTAAGCCTATTAGGGAGATTTTCCCTAAAATAAAATTAATAGAATTTTTTATAAAGATTTCAAGGATTGAATTATACAAGAAAAATTTTTGAAAGTCATATGTGCAAAAAAAAACAACTAAAATTCAAAACTCGTAAAATTTTAGGAGAAAGCCTTTATGGAAGAAATTTGTTATTTGAAAAAAAAATGCAAAACTTATAAAATAAATTAAATTTTAAAAATTAATTTAATATAAATTTAATAAAAATATTTAATGAATTTTAAAAATCTTAAACTCGAATAATTCCTTTCGAAAAATCTACAGAGTAGAAAACTTCGTCTTAGAAATGGGAAAATTAAAAAAATGCAAAACTCAAAAAATAAAAAAAATTTGAAAACCTGATTTGATGGTGGTCAAATGAAAATATTTAAATAATTTTAAAGTTTAAAACTTAAGAAAATTCAACCAAAAACTTTACAGAAAAAAGCAAGCTCATATTTTGAAATTAAAAAAATTTTAAAAAATATATTGAAAATTATATAAAATGGATTAAATACAAGATAATACCTTAAATATTAATTATCAAAAATAAAAAAGATGAAATTTTGAAATCTAAAATAAATTTAACTAGAACAATTTCATGAGTATAATACTTGCAATACTGTAAAAATTCAAAATTATTAACAAAATTGACAATTTGAGACCTTGTGGTAAAAAAAAATTAATGCTTATTTTTTTCTTGAATATTTTTGATTTTTTTGGAATGCATATTGGTATGAATACTGCACAAGTGTTAATAAAAATATGTGACGGTTAATTTTTTGAGCTTTACAAAAAAATCTCAAAAAAATCATAAAAATAAAAAATTTGACCATGATATCATCTACAGTAATGATTTTCTAAATTTGACAAGAAAATATTTAAAAACAAAATTTTCCTTTTGAATATTTATCCTTTTATCTTAGATCAATCTTCAAAGGCACTTTTCTTTCATGTGTCAATACAGCCATCTATGTGTGATGAAATAAGTTACAAAAATATGAAAATTACTCGACAGAGGTTTACCTTTATCGGGGTGACAACCATATTCCCGGTCTCGAATAACTAAGACTACTAAAACAAAGACCCGGATGAAATTAAGTGTCTATATATAGGATTCACTGCTCCTAATGACATTGGAGACATATCTTGATTGCTCTTAACTGTGGTTAATTAGGTTAAAGTCTTTGGCCATAGCATTATGAATGGTGAGCAATCATTTCTCGTAGATTCATGAACATTAGCCGTAAGTTGTAAAATCTAACATGGATTGAAGCATTAATAGGCACTGAACCATGCTCATGCTCATTTTGAGATATAAGATGAAAGGACTATACATACTATAGGCTAGTTATTGAAAGGTTTCAATGAGGTTGTATTGACTCTTTAACATTTTGGAGGTCATGACAGGTTGTTAGATCTTCTTTTGATTAATGGATATAATTAATTATATTCATTACCAACACTTGGCAACCTAATGGGTCAGACACAATAAGATGGACTTGTTGAATTAAATCTAATTTAATTAAGCATGACTTAATTAAATAAAAGGTAATTTGGATGGAGGACTTAATTATACAATTTAATTAAGATTTATTTGAATAAAATTAGACTAGTGAAATTTAAGTTTTGTTGTCTTATTCAAACATGGTAAATAAGATTTTCTTATGAAGAAAATGTCTAAATTAGGACATACCTTGTCGAGGAAGATAAGCCTAGTCCTAATTGAAATAGGATTTCACCTAGAATAAGGATTTGATTGTGAATTAAAATTTTCTATCCTATTTGTTGGTCTATAATCCTATTGAATGTTCTTGTAATGTTAATTATTTGATAATTAATATTAAACAAGATTAAAATTAAGTTAAAATACTTTTAAACTAAATCAAGGATTTTATAGAGATAAAATCTATAGAGATATGTATACCAGTTAAAATAGTTTCCAATTTATTTATCTAATTTTATAGTTATTAGATACTTTATTTATTGGATGAATATTATTTATTAAGATAAATATGGAGTTTAAATTAGAGAATTAAACTCATGGAAACATAATTTGGCCCATTATTCGTTTATTACGCCTTAAGCTTGATCAATTGGACTAATTCTGTTAGGCCAAATTCCATGGCCCAATTTATATGGGAAATTTGACCAAGGTTAGGAGGAAAATGATGATCAATTATTTTACTTAAAACAAGGTGAAAGAGTTTTACTTGTTTTGAGAGTTTCAATTAGGTTAAACTTTTCCATCCTAAGACTAGCTAGGAGTTGGATTGAGCTAGTATAAAAAGACATGGTGGGTTAAAGAATATATATGAGATTTTTTTAACCTGATTTTTAAAGTATTAGATTAGAGAATCTATAGGGAGAATATCTTTTAAGCTGAGAAAATATTTTCTCATAGGATTTTCTCCTTCGCTTCACCTCCCTCTAATAGTGCTATTACAGACACCTAATTTCGTTCGGGCTGTTTGTCCCTGAAAGCCCTAAGAATCTGAGAACAAAAATATAATGGCGACTCTGATAGAGGTCAACTTCCACCAGATCAGTTTCACATTTTTGTAATTTTAATCAGTCATATGTAAATAACTGTATATACACATGATAGAAAAATCTATTTTCTCAGGTAAAAATGACGAATCCACAAAGGAAATTTTTTTTGATCAAGTTCTTGATAAATTTTGGAAATTATCTCTACAGATGATCTCACGATTAATTTTCCTATTTTTAAGAATTTTTGAGATTTTTCTAAAAAACTCAAGAAATTGGTGGTCAGGTATTTTTACTAACATCAGTGTGGTTTTATGCTGATTCTCACCACGAAAAGTCATAAATATTCAAGGAAAAATTCATATTGATATTTTATACCACAAGGCGTCAAGTTGCTTATTTTTGTAATTAATTTTGAATTTTTTTCATAGTATCACGAGTATTCTACTCGTGAAATTTTTTTTGGTAAAATTATTTCAAATTTTGAATTTTAAATTTTTAACTTTGCCATTTTTTAAATCAATATTTTGAATAATATGTTTTATTTAATTCATTTTTTATAAGTTTTAATGTATTCTTTGACATTTTTCAATCCTAAAATACGAGCTTTCTTTTAATCTGTAAAATTTTTTTGTAGAATTTTCTTGAGTTTTTTACTTCAAAATTCTTTAAATATTTTCATTTAGCCACCATCAAATCAGTTTTTAAAAATTCAATTCATTTTTTTGAGTTCTGAATTTTTTTTTCAAATAACAAATTTCTTCCATAAAGGCTTTCTCGTAAAATTTTACAAGTTTTGGATTTTTATTTTTTTATTTTTTTTCTTGCATATAAGACTTCTCAGAAACTTTCCTTGTATGATCCAATACTTGAAATCTTTATAATTTTTTTATTATTAATTTTATTAATCTTATCTTGTGCAAAATCTCCTTAATGGGCCTAGAAACTTCAAATTTTATAAATAGGCTAAATAAGCCCAATAATTTCTGAACAAGCCCAATGACCTGACCAAGCCCATTTTCTTGATTTTTCACTAAGCCCATTTCACTTTCTGAAAGCCTACCAAGCCCATCTTAATATTTAATTTTCTAACAAAGTCCACTAACTTTTTCTTTTAATTTTTAGTTATTTTTATATCAATTATTTCAATTCAAGTTATTTATTTATTTTTTATATAGTTAAATTTTTAATTGGATTTATTATGTGAAATTTTGTTGAGTACATGAATTTT
Organism: Adansonia rubrostipa; assembly: GCA_038381775.1. Classification (NCBI taxonomy): domain Eukaryota; kingdom Viridiplantae; phylum Streptophyta; class Magnoliopsida; order Malvales; family Malvaceae; genus Adansonia; species Adansonia rubrostipa. The sequence continues at coordinate 23,766 of JBBYHM010351675.1, forward strand.
AATTTATTATCATTTTTTTCATG
>JBBYHM010351694.1:0-23782 GCA_038381775.1 Adansonia rubrostipa
ATCCTTCTTCGTCTACTTAGACTACCACCATAAATCTTTGTCTAGAAAGTCAAACCTCATAGAATTATAATCTTTGGCAGCTCTATCAGCGAATAATTCTGTTATTACACTCTCTTTTACAACCCTCTAAGTTACATATACTATATCATACTTAGAAAACATGATTCGCCATCTTATTATCCTTCTTAACAAGGATGACTTTTCAAAAATGTATTTCAGGGGATTTAACTTTGCTATGATCAATGTAGTGTGGTATAGTATATATTGCCTGAGCCTGTGAGTTGTCCAAGCCAAAAAACAACATATCTTTTCTAGTGGTGAATACTTACACTCGTAATCATTGAATTTTTTGCTCAAGTAATAAATGTTTGCTCTTTTTTGCCCTTTTCATCTGGTTATCCTAGCATAGATCCCATCGATCCTTCCTATACTATTAAATATAGAATCAAAAGTTTTCTGGGACTAAGGGTACAAGAATAGTTGGATTTGACAAGTATTCTTTGATCTTTTCAAAAGCTTTTTGATAATCCCGATTCCATTTGTTTGTGCTATCTTTGTGAAGGAGCTTAAAAATAGGATCATATTTAGACGTAAGTTGAGAGATGAAACGAGCAATATAAGTTAGCCTTCCTAGAAAACCCCTCACCTCTTTCTGTGTACTAGGAGGAGATAGATTTTGTATGGCTCATATTTTGTCAAGATCCACTTTAATCCTTCTCTTGCTAACTATGAAACCCAATAACTTCCTAGAACTGACATTAAATGTATGCTTAGGAAGATTCAACTAGAGTTGAAATTTTTTTAGCCTTTTGAACAATTTCTTGAGGTGGTCTACATGATTTTCTCCCTCATAAGACTTGGCTATTATATCATCAACATAACCCTTAATTTCTATGTGTACCATATCATGGAACAATGTCACCATTACCCTTTAATAAGATGCTCTAGTATTCTTTAATCCAAAAGGCATGACCCAATAGCAAAATGTTCCCCATATGGTCATAAAGGTAGTTTTCTTTTTGTCTTTAAGAGCTATCCTGATTTGATTATAACTTGAGAAACAATCCACGAAAGAGAACGAGGAATATTTGGCAGTGTTATCTATAAAACTATCAATATGAGGTACAAGAAAGTTATCCTTTAGGCTTGCCCTATTTAAGTCTCAATAGTCCATGCACATTCATACTTTCCCATCTTTTTTAGGTACTAGGATTATATTCACTACACATTCAAGATATTTGGCTACTTTTAGAAATCTTGTATCAAATCGCTTTTTAAACTCTTCTTTAATTTTTCAATAGCATCTTAGGTTTCATGCATCTCATCTTTTGATGCATTGGTTTGCATTCTGGCTTTAGAGGCAACTTATGCTCTACAATAGTGGTACTTAAACTTAGCATATCTAGAAAAGGCCATGTGAATACATGTATATATTCTCAAAGCAATTCTTCTAGTCTCTGCCTATCATCAGATGAGAGTGATGTTCCCACTTTGACCTCTTTTTTATTTTCTTCATAACCTAGATTAACTAATTTCATAATTTCTTGATGAGGTTCTATGGACTTTTCCCCTTGTTTCGCTAGCCTCAACAAATTGGGTGATAAGCTATCATCATCCTAGTCTTTTCATTATCAAGTTCGCCAGTATAAACAAAGTTTTCAAAGTCAAATCTTAAATTATCATTATCATGATTGCTTGTATGTTCATTATTTGCAGACCTAAAAAAGGTTGAAAGGGTGTATATTGATGTATGTGCTATATGAAATGAAATGACATGAGATAAAGAGGAAATGTACCAAAATACATTTCATTTATTATTAACAAAATGAAAAAAGTAAATTAGCCCATACATAAGAAATTCCTTAACATTTTTGGGCATGAACTAGTAAGGATTAGATTATCAAATTACTTTGGTAAAAGTTCAAAAACAACAAGCAAATTCATTATCTTCCAATTCTTTAGTTCAGCGTTTAGAGTTGTCAGATACACCAAGAGATTTTTTTTGATGACTTTCATTTTTTGATAATTCCAACAGAGCTTTATCTATTTCCTTAATTAGTGTCTTTTTTAGAGTATTTAGGCTAATAAATCCTCTCGAATGAAAAATTTCATATAGATGAGGCATAATCAGTCCATTAGATCTCTATGTATAGCTCCTGTAATGAGCCATTCCTTCTTCCTTTTTGTTCTCCACCATCTTTCCTCTCTCTCGCCATGTTGGTCTATATCCCAATCCAAATCTTTCCTTATTCATTGGTATGATTGGCAGATTTCCAATTCCTTGCAAATCCTTCCCTAATTTAGCTCCAATCCACCAACCTTTCTTGATAGTTTGATTAAACAGCATCAGAGCTATTTTGGGCATGCATGTGCCTAATGCCTTGGAACCTTTACCCACATATGTTGCATTGACAAACATAAATGACCTGAAAGAACATTCCAAGGCTTATTCAGCAACTTCTACATATAGGATTGGCGACAGCTAAGTTACTAGTAATTTTTTTCTCCAGACACATAAACTTGATTATTATCCACAACAAATTTGATTTTTGAATGCAATGATGAACGGTAGCCCCTGCAGCGTGAATCCATGGCCTCTCCAATAAACAACTACAAGATGGTGAAATATCCATCACTTGAAATTTGTCATTAAAAGTTAAGGGACCAATCTGTAAAGAGATCTCGATATCACCCAACACTTTTTCTACAGGTTCCATCAAAAGCCCTTACCATCATACTATTGGCCTTTATGCGGGATATGTCTACAAGTAACTTGGTTAGTGTACGCATAGGCATGACATTGATCAAGGATCCATTATCAATGAGCATCTTTGCCATAATATGGGTTTTACACCTTGTCGTGATATTCAAGGCTTTAATGCTACTTTGTCTATTGAACGTTATCTCATCATTATTGAAATTATGTAACTGAAGGTCACCAAACACTCGACAATATGGCTCATGTTTTCAATAGAGACATTGTGAGCGACACAAGAATGATTTAGTACTTTCATTAATGCATTTCTATAGGGCTCAAAATTTAGCAACAATGATAGCAGAGTGATATGTCCTAGCATCTTATATAATTGTTCTACCATATTGTACTCACTATGCTTAATCAACTATAGAAACTTGCAAGCTTCTTTTTCTATCACAAGTTTCTTGTATTCCAAATTAGAGATCTTTATTGGGTCTTTCTCACTTCCTAATTTTTCTTCCTTCCTTTTTAATTCTTCTTTTCCAACCTTTTTTAGCATCCCGGGAAAGTAGCTTCATCCACTCCTAGTCATTCCTCCTATGCCAGTTATTTGTGCCAAGTTTGTAGAGCAACTCAATCCTGACTTAGCAGTTATAGTTACAAATTTGCAGTCATACTTCCATGGTATTGCTTTGGTATCTTGATAAGGGAATGGAGTTTGAACATTAAAAGTAAGGACAAGCTTGTTAACTGGAGGAGGCTTTGAATTTTCTTCATAATAAAATGTCAATGGCTTGACCTTAAAAAATAGCCCTAATGATGCCTCCTCATCAGAAATATTTATCTCATTATTCGTATGATCTTCAAAGAACTTTACTTGGAATGAATCCATCAATCGTTGCACTTTTTATCAAAAATCAATGCACTCTTGGCTCAAATAACCTATGACTCTTATGTGGTACTTACAGGTCTTAGAGGGATCACACATCTCACGACAAGTACCAAATCATATTAGCTTTGACTAGAATGTCAAAGATTTATCCTAATAGGGTTGTAATGTCCTCCACACTTTTTTAGCAATTCTTACCTTATCATTACCCAAGGCATTAATTGTAGGTCCAGCATGATTAGGTAAGGGATTGCCATTAACATTTGGCTGTTCTTTTTTTTTTTTTCAAAGTTCATTAACTCTACTTAAATTATGCCTTGCACCTTATACTTCAATGCAATGCAATCTTCAATAGAATGTCTAGCATTTCCTACATGGAAATCACATCGAGCATTAGGATTATACCACTTAGGGCATAAAGGTTTCATGGGCTCAAAGTACATAAGTGCAATTAAATGATTCTTGATGATATCTAAAAGTAATTCAATGTATGTTGTAGGGATAGGGTTAATGAGGGTTCTCTCTTGATAAGGTTGTGGTGCTCCTTGGTAGTTTAGTAATTAGGTCAACTAGGCTAATTAAATCACGAGCCTTGTTAGTTGGATAGGTGGTCGAGGGCAAAAAGTAAGTTAAAAAGTAGGTGCTGGTGTAGGTAGGCAGGTGTAGGCAATGTTATTTAAACTTAAATAATAAGTTTGGTGGGTAAGACATGGATTGTAATGTGTAAATCCTCTTTGTGATCCTCTATAAGTGATTGCTTGAACCTTAGATTCCTTTTTTCAAGGACTCATCTTTTTTTGCCCTAATGTCTCTCATACCTCTAATTTCCCATTTTTTATAGCATTCTCAATAATTTCCCCTGAGATCACTATATCTACAAAGTTTTTCTTAGTATTCCCTATCATTTTTTCATAATAAGGAGCTTAAAGAGTATTAATAAACATCATGCTAGTTTTCTTCCCAGTGAGAGGTGGTTGGACTTGTGCATCTAGATCACACCACTTTTGAGCATATGCTTTGAAACTTTGCATTAGCTTCTTTTTTATTGCTTGCAATGCCATTTTATCAGGAGCCATGTCCACAATATGTTTATATTTTGAAATAAATGTCCTATCCAATTCTTTCCATGAGCAGATGCAATTTTTGTCCAATTATACATACCATTTGGCAGCCAAGCCTATGAAGCTATCTTAGAAGACATGAATAAGCAACTTGTTATCATTTATATGAGTTGCCATCTTCCTATAGTACATTGTAACACATGTCACAAGATAAGTAGTGTCGTTATATTTCTCAAAGTTTAAAGTCTTGAACTTTGGTGCGATCACAACATCAGGCACAAGACAAAGTCCTTCAACATTTATGGATCCAAAAAAATCCTTTCCTTCCACAGCTAGAACCCTTTTTTCAAGAAGACTTATTTTTTGGGACCCAAAGTCTTCCTTAGCTACCTCTTTATTGAGCTTCAACTTCCTATGTTCCTCTGGGTCATCTAGATTAAGAACCTGAATTAAGTCATTTAGCTTTAGTAACCTCTAGCATTTTGGGACATGTAGCAAGGATTTCTTCGCTAACAACTAGTACGTAAGATTTTGACTTTTCTTTTTCATCAGGTCTTCATCCATTTTCCCTTTCACCTTGTTCATTTCTTTCATCATTTCCATCAATTGAGCTAGTTGCTATCTCATTTCCTCTTTGGTGTAGACACCTTATTTTGTCCGAGCTAATTTTTAGCAATTTGGAGCATGGATGTAAGAGTGGGCGATGATCGGCGAAAAAGTATTTTGAGGACATCAAGAAGGCCTAGGGATCATATAAAAGGTAAATACAAAGATGTGGCATCAAATGACGTAGTCCAAGGTATCCGGGCACAAAAGATATGAAAAAATTCATAATTTTACTTGAATATATTGATACATGAATGTCAAATTATCTTTAAAACAGTGGCTTATTCACCCCCTGGATCAGTCCGGATGAGCAAGTTATGATTTTCAAATCTAATCTGTCCAGATCCTCTAAAATCCCAACATGTATTCTGGTTGGGCCGGTCAGGCCTAATAAATGATTTTTCCCAAATTTTTCAAACATTTTTTCTAAAAATTTCACGAAATTCCCTTTCTGGAAAGGTATTATTTGCAATTTTTTGATACCAAATAAGTCCAAAATGATTTTTCAAATTTTGACACAACTTCTTCCTTGTATGCTCTGCCAACAGCAAAATTAATCCAAATTTGAAAATTTATTCTCTCAGAAAGTGACTTTTTAAGATAGTGGGAATATTTTTAGGATGACCCTCATCAAGTTACCTTTATAACGGTATCTTGTCTATTCTCTAAATCCTTCGAATCAATTTAGAATAAATTTGGGAAGCAAGATAGCGCGATGCTGTCCCCTATTTTCAGTTTTGGCCAAAATTGAGTTGTTTTCCCGAATTTCATCTCAAAACATTCGAATGTCTCTATGTCAACCCGGTTAGACTCGAGAACATGCTACCACCTCCCATAGGCTCGTATCGAGGCACAAACATATTTTACATCTTTACCATCCTCATTCACAATAATTTCTTTCACCAAAAGTCATCCAAATGCTCACCCATCTTTTAAATCATAAGGTTTTATCAACTTAATTTTTCTAACTCGACTTCATTACAAAGTGTCAGATATGTCACTTTTGGGGATACTCTAACCCCATTTTTCAAAATTGTCAACCTTTAAAGAATCTTTCTTCATCAAAATTATTCATCGTCCACGGGGATACTCCAACCCTATCTTTTTGAGGGGATACTCCAATCCCATCTTTTTTAGGGGATACTCCAACCCTGTCTTTCAATTGTAATTAAATTTTTCTCCTTTTCGGATTTCCATCAATATGTCAAACAAATCTCGTTTAATTAAGAAATCCAGATGTATCTCAAAAATTATTGATTCGGTTATTCCTAGATAATCGATGCCAATAGCGAGATAAATTTCAATAGTCCACCCATTCTCTTTATAATTGCATTGAATGATCCATGTTAGGTTACTTCATTTATTATCTTACTAACATGATTTCTTTGTGATTATTATGTGCATTCATATTTTCAAATTGTTTTAAATAAAATTAAAGGTAATGTTCCGTGTGGGTATCTCTCCAGTGCCCAAAGTGGAACATTCCATTTTCAAAGTAAAATCCAAAGGTCATTTTTATCGAAAATCTCTATATACCCCATCTCTCTGGGGTGTATATGAGATTAAATCTTTTTCATCAAAACTTGGATTATTTCTATAAGATTCATGCATTAAAAGGGCTTATATCGAAATAATGACCAGTTAAGATCGAAAGACTCGAAACCGAGAAAGACATAGCTAGTACGGTATCGATTTCGGGCATCGTGAAGAGGTTCATACCTCATCGTGCGTAACCAACTCCCGAACCCAAACGACGAATCTTTGCATTATGTAGACCATGGGATTGATGTTTCAAGTTTTGTAACTTAAAACATAGGTTTCAATAGGCATCCAATCATGCCTAGCCCTAAATGATCGGTGGTGATTCTAAGCATTGGCCATTTCATGACGGTCATCTGAGACCAATAAGGTGAATGATTCATCTTACAGTCTCTTTCACTATACCACAAGTCGAGAATTCGTACATTCTCGTCCTCATCATATTGCCAAAGAATAGTCTTATTTAAGAAGACATTTCCAAGTCAAGAAAATATTTTAAGTCGTACGCACCCATAGATCCGTGAGGATCCACTCTGGGGTACATTGCGACATTGGGGTTTTCCATTTTCTCAATCTTGTTGGATTGCTCTTCAGCCATAATTCTAACTCATAATCAGGCACTGTAATGGTGCAGAGTAGATTACTATTTAAATTTTAGTCGACGAGCTATCCTTGAACCTTTTTGTTACCAAAATGTTAGGAAGTTAGGGTATTATGCATCCAAGTCAATTATCACATAGTTGTTAATATGAATACATAAATGAGTTATGTAAAAAAAAATATTTATCCCATAACAATTATCTATAAAAAAACTTTATTATTATTATCAATAATGTTCTAAATAACATTTATGACAATAAAGCTTAACATCTATGGCCTCCAAACAAACTTCATTATCTACCTATAATGATTCTGACCCTCTTCTAAGATTCAAATAATCTCTGGCCATGAGGTTGGAATGGTTGCACACTTGCCTTGAACTCATTGATTTGATCATGTTTTTCTTCCACTTTCGAGCACCTATGTAAATCTAGTCAAATAGATGCCTAAGATGTTATTGTCTTATTAAACTCGTGTCTTAGACCTGTCTATATTCTTCTTCTAACCTATCCAGTCTAAGAGCCAATCTTTGACACTTTTTCTCCCATCTCAAACATTCTATGTATGCTTCCTCCTTTTCCACCCTCATATATTCAAGTTTCGAAGTCTTTTAAGTAGCCACATCATCAAGTTCTTTAAAGGCTATCTTTCATATGTCGTAGTCTTAGTTTAGATTTTGAATCTCTTATTTTGCTTAGATCAACTTTCTTTCAGCTTCTTGATCTTTTCTCCTAAGTTTTTGTTTTCTTGCTCTACCTTATCTTTCTCTTCTTATAGCTTTCTCTTAGCCAATTCCATTTTTATCATACGGTGAGGAGGCATAACTTGGATCGAATGACTGACTTTGTCTTCAAGAGGTAACACTATGTCCTTGGCTTGCTTCATATGCCACATTGAATATTCATGGGAAGTATTATTCATGAATTTTCTTCCCCCACTCGAATTGTTTTCTTTCAAGCTTTGGTAACACCTTTTTTCTTTCCTAAAGCCCCTTTATCTATGTAAGCCAAGTCAATCTGATTTAGTCTATGAGTCATCAGGATAAATTGCTTTTGCCTACTTGCCTTCTAACCATAATTAGTGCATAAGTGATAGCTCTCCATAAACCTAAAAGTAGAGCCTAAGGCCAATCCCTATATTAGAATAAAGTCTAATTGTGACATATCCCAAGAGCCTTCCATACCATATCTTGACTTGTCAACTTTCTCAAGAATGCTACCCATTCAATTTTTGTTTTAGGTTTTGACTAAGTGCTGTCATGAAACTCCTTCATGGGAACATTAATAGTGAATAATGGTTTGTGAAATTTATTTTCCTTGCACTCGAAATGGCTCATTATCCAAATAGGTAATAATTGTGCACGTTTATAGAACCGTCCTTCCCTATTGTTTTTGTAGTGATTCAAGGACCTGATTGTTTCTGCCAAGATGATTGAAACTGTATTTATTTGGTGTTCAACTTGATCAATGAAGTCTACTGTTGCAATGTCCACATAACCTAAAACTTTTAGAAATATGACCATTCCATAAATAACAAAAGCCATCATGCTCATGACCCTCTCCTCTTTGAGATTTTTGGTGATATAATCTCGAAGAAAACTCCAAAGAATGAAAGTACTTCCTCCCTTTTGTTTTTCAGAGTACTTTCTCCCTTTTGTTTTTCAATGACCTCCATCTTGTTAATCCCCATCATTTCAGCAAGTTTTCAATGGTAACCCATCTTGTTCTTCGAAAATATCTTATCGAGGTTTGAAGTTTTAAGATGTGACCGTTCTCAGTATTCCTCAATAGTTGGAACCATATTTACCTTATTGAATATAAAGCATCTGTACAAAGGGTCCCAAAATTAAACTATAGCCCTTATCAGATTGTTGCCCACCTTGATCGAAAGAAGTAGTCCTATGTGCCTATATTTTACCTAAAATGCTTTCTACTTAGATGAGCTCCATGATCCCCAAATATTCATCAGATTAGTTAGGTCATTTTGTGCAAAATTGAGGTAGTGAGACATATACGGTTGGTAACTAATCACCTTCTGTTCCCTGAGCCCTTTTGATCTAGCCTTCAAAGCATCTAAGTACTTGTATTTGCAGATTCAGACTTTGGTAAGCTTGCCATGGATGTTATTTGAAAATTTCTTTTTACCATAAAATAGTTATGTAGCAAGGTATTCTAATGATGTCATGATGATGTAAGTGCATGTAAAGGAAAAAAATAAAGTAAAATGGTAAGAAAAATATAAAAATAATAAAAAAGTATACATCTTAAAAAGGGAAAGAGAATAATAAACATAAAAATAAAAGTATACATCTTGAAAAAAAAGAGATATGTTCCTTAATGTGTCCTAACTTGGGTTATTTCTATACAAGGGTCAACATGGCTTTATCCTAAAGTTGGCTTCTTAAGTGTTATTCACATGCTGGGTTAGGATATTTAACAAGTCTAAAAAGGTCCCCAAATTGCTCTTTAACATCACCTATGGAGGATGAGTATGGCACCTCAATCCACACCCATTATAGGCTTTAATAGGAAAAGGTTCAATTTGAGTGGGAATATTAACCTTGCCACTACAAAAGTTATTACCTCACGAAAGTTTGGTAATCTACACCTTGAAAGTATTTTGCTAGCCCTTGTAGAGGTTGACACCTCACAAGAGTGTAGTTGCTTTACCATCTCCTAAAAGGATGAGCCCAGGTCTAGGGCTTTATGATATGATTTATGCAGTGTGTGCGAAGGAACTATCCATACCACTTAACAATTTCTTATGTGTTAAAGAAAAGAACAAACATTAGGACAGGAACAATATAATAAAAATTTAACCAATAAACATAAACAAATGACCATTTTAAAACCAATTACAAGGACCTATAGTATCATAAGAATAACCCATGGTTTGACTCTCAATATCCCTAGTGGAGTCACCAAACTATCATAATGTGCCAAATACAAATTCGACCACTAGACATAAAAGGGGGAGTCACCATTAATCTTTTTAAAAGGTGTAATTAGATCACCTATATGAATCTATTCTTTTTAAGGTTATCTTAAGCTTGACTAAGGCACCCTAAAGGACTAGGTTTTGGTCTACATCCAAAACTAGATTTGGGAGTTCGTTATGTTTAGGGAAGGATCGGCACCCCCACAACATCCTAGTTAGCCTAATGTCGTAGTAAAAGTCTTATGGTTCAAAAGATCTTGATTTATTAATCAAATAATTAGGTATCAAAAATATTTTCTAAGGAATTTTCCATCATGGTGGTGGAATTCCCAAGAAAATTTTCCTCTCCTCAAGGCTATCTAAGGAAACTTATTTGCTTCTTTAAATTGACTCCCTCATCGAATTCATTTTAATATTTTATGAAAAATAAAAAAATCTAAATTTTATCTAAAACATTTAAATTATTTATTTATAATAAAAATTTTAATATTGGAAATATTTTCCAATGAATTCTCCATCATGCTGGTAGAATTCCAAGAAATATCCCCTCACCTCAAGAATATTCAAAGGAATCTGTTTGCTCCTTTAAAGTGATTCCATCATCAGATTTATTTTAGTATTTTTTTATGTAGAGAAGTAAAAAGTTTAAATCCCTATTCCTATTTAATTGGTCTTTTGTTATAAAGTTATTAAAATTTAACCAATATATTTAATATTAAAAATTACCGACTAAATTCTCTATCATGCTAGTGAAATTTAGACGAGATTTTCTCAATTAGAAAGTTCTTAGAAGTTAACCATTTGCAACTTCTTCGAGTTCCATCATCAGAAAAAACTTAATTAATTTTAATTAACTACTCAATTTTTAAAATACAAACAAATTGCTATACGAATTTAAAATCTATTGTTATTATATAAAATATACAAATCAAATGAAACAATTAAATAAATAAGCAAATAAACAGTATCAACAAAATAAATAATTACTTGATAGAGATAAATTTTTCTATATAAAAAATTTGAGGAATAAATGTAAAACGTTATAGAAATAAATATAAAAGTAACATAACCTTAAGATTGTGAAAAAAAAACATTTGAGGAAATAACTAAATAAATAAATAAAATAATAATAATAAAGGCGAGACTCGCATAAGTTAATGCGCAAGACCAGACGCTTAGACCAAATTTCAGTCCTTCAAATTGCAGCCCCCCTTTAGTTGCAGTTTGTTTTTTTTAATCTATAAGTTCTTTTAACAGGTATTAAACCCGATTTGAACATCTAGATACAATGGCAGAAAAAATTTTAATTCCCAGTTTTCGATCTATGAAATCAGGAAGTATTGATTTTTTTTTTAAATAATATTAAAATGCCTTCTATATTTCTTTTAAAATCTGGTAAAAAAATTGAATCAACAAGTTAAAAGCCTTTACCTTTATTTACAACGCTGTAAACAAGCCCAATTTTTTTTTTTTAAAAAAAAGAACTTGAACAAATATTCACATGAAATTTCAAAAGAAAAAAAATACCTAACAAAAACTAAGCTTCCTCCAAAATTTTCAAAAGTTTTTGATACATTTATGTGATTGTTGTTTCTTTTTTGATTTTCTTTTTTTGTTCTTCTGTGTTGATCAGAATTCTTGGGTCTTATTTGAAAAGGAGTTCAGTGCACCAAGCATTAAAAACTAGGATCAGTCACTAATCTTTTTTTCCCAAATTTACAACAATCATAAAAAAATCCTAAATTTTTAATCTCCAATTGATTTCAAATTTCCAAATTAAGTCAACCTTTGGTTCCAAATTCTGATTAAATCTCTAAAAATTAACCTTGAATCTTTGATTTCAAATCTAATATACTTTTTTTAAACCTGCCATTTCAGCTTTTTTTTTGTTTTTTAAAAATTAAATTAAATAAAAAAATAAAATTTGGTTTCCTAACATAGACCAAAGTTTAATAAATAGCCTAAAAAGGTCAACTTACTAGTTTAAATTACATGAGCCCAAAATCGGGTGTCTACAACTTGTAGACACCTAATTTCATCTTGGCTCTTTCTATGTAATAGTCTTAAATATTTGAGATTGAGAGCCTAACGATCAACCTGGTAGAGGTCGACCTCTTCCAAGCAAACTGCGCATTTTTAAAATCTTTTTTATCATGCTTAATTGATTGCATATGCATGTGATGAAAAAAATGCAATTTCAAGGGTTGTAAAGAACAAATCTCGACTAATTGAATATTTAAGAAAAAAAATTAGTTTTTAAATATTTTCTTATCAAATTTTAAAATTTATTTTTGTAGATTATATCATGGTTAGATTTCCTATTTTTAAGGATTGTTCTAGATCTTTTGGTGAAAAATTGGTAAGTTGACCGTTGTATATTTTTACCGACAACCATGTAGTATTTGTGCTGACACTTACTCCAAAAAATCAAAAATATTCAAGAAAAATATGTGTTGGCATTTTATACCATGACGTGTCAAATTATCAATTTTAGCATTTATTTTTGATTTTTTTTCACAACATCGTGAGTATTCTGCTTGTAAAATTTTTCAGTAAACTTTGCTCTAGTTTTCAAATTTTCATCTTTATTATTTTATAAATTAAAATAAATTAATACTATGAATAATATGTTGAATTCAACTCATTTTTGTAAATATTTGAACATGTTCTTGAAATTTTCTCATCTTTAAAATACCAATATTTTTTATCTATAAATTTTTTTGTAAAATATTTTATAGCTTAAAATTTCAAAACTTTTCATACATTTCAATAAAATATTTTGGATATAAATTTTAGAAATTTTGATTTATTTTTATTAAACATAATTTCATTTAAAAGGGTTTTTCTCATAATTTTTTATGAGTTTGAAATTTTTAATTAATCTTTTTTCTTTCCAAAAAAAATATTTTAATTCTTTTAAACCAAAAATGTTCATATGAGTGTTTAATCGAGCCTCCCACAAGATTAAATTTGTAACTAAATTTATAATGTGGAATTTCATTTTTTATAATTTATAACTTTTAATTTCTTACAATTTAGTCTTCCCACCTTTTTTCTCATTTTTTATAAAATTTACAATTAAAATTTTATTTTTTCTCACTTTTTCAACAATTCATGAATAATTATATAATTTTATAATTTAATTATACAAGAATTTATTTAACTGGGATTAGATTTTATCATTAAAAGTTAATATCATCAAAATTATGATGGAGCCTAGGCATTAGCCCACATGACTCACCCTTTAGGTTGTTGACTAATATTTGTTCTTTAAAATAAAGTGACAAAAACATTTATTAAGCAGTAATTATATATCATGTAGTATTATTAAAAAAAAAATCAAAGGAAATGTCAATCACGGGGGTTTATCCACCTTGGTCAAATTCCTATAGGGGAAGGATCCTTCAAGTTAGAGGCTAATGGTTTCCTAATTAAAAAAAGCCAAAACTAAAGAAAAAAATCAAGTTTTTCATACTTCAAAGGTAGAAATTCTTAGAAAATTTTGAGTTTTTGTTTGTTTCATTCATTTTTCTACTTTTTAGTGAGCCAAAATTATACTTGAGCTCATGGATTTTGTTCCATGTTGAAAGGCAAAGTATGATGGCTATGAACAATTTTTTTTTTTAGTTGTTATGTTTAATTTTTCTTAATAATAGCTTGATTTTCTTCATGAAATAAGTTGTTGATGTGGTTTTGATTTTTTTCATATATATATATATATGTTCATGTTGACACTATTTTTCTTGGCGTTTTTATGTTAATATATTAATAATCATGTTTATATATTTGTTCTTTTATGATTTTATTTTTGTATCTAAGCTTGTGATGCTTATTTATGTTGATATTTATGATGTTGTGTTGAGGAAAAGTTTTTTTTATTGTTTTTGGTGTTGGCCGAAATTCATGATAGCCTTGATTTAATTTTATTTGTTATTTTTATGATGATTTATGTTATTTTGTGATTTTTGAAGTTGTATGGACTAAAAAATAATTTTCTAAAATTTTTTAAACCTTTGGGTAGGTAGTTCCAAGCTTGCTTGTATACGTACAAGTGTGATTTGGTGAATTTTTGATGATTTTGGTGCTATTTTCTAATTATAAGAAATATAAGGACTAAATTGCAAAAAAATTATTTTTAGGCCTTTCATGCTTGGTTGAAACCTCTACACACATCTAGGGATGTGTTTTATGCATTTTTATCCTGCTGAAATACGTTTTTTAGACTTTTAGGGTCATTTTGTAATTTTAGACAGTTGAAGGACTAATTTGTAAAATTTGGAAAAAAATTGCTTTAAGGCCAAAGATGGTTGGCTGAATGCTTTTTGTGACTTTTGGCATGATTTTTATTTTATTTTTTGTGATGTGTTTTGTGTTTCATCATGAGTTTATTTTATGTAGGGACCATATTGTGAAGTTTGCAAAGTTTATGGTCCATTAAGAAAACCTTATTTTTTAAGGTCAAAATGGTCTTTTCTTCACCAAATTACTCATTTAGGCTATTTTGGTCATTTAGGAACATTCCTTGCATTTTTAATCAATCTGGGCTTAAAATGTAATTTTGAAAAGTTTAGGAGCTTAATTATAATTTTTGCATTTTAGGTCACCTTTAATATTCTAATTACCCATTCAAGGTAAAATTGTCATTTCCTATCATTTTTAGGTCCTTTAGGGCTACTGGGATGTTTTAAGACAAAGGTAGTCCTTAGAGCCATTTTAGTAATTTTTTCTTAAAATCGAGTTTTGTGTAATCATCAGTATTCTTTCATGACAAATGTGTGCATTAGGGTTAGGTTCATCTTTTATCATCATTTTTTAGTTCTTTAGAGTTACCGAGATACTTTTATGTTAAAGGTATAACCCAGAGGCATTTTGGTAATTTTATGTTAAAAACCTAGTCCTTTAGAGTTACTAGGATGCTTTCATGTCGAAAGTACTTTAAAGGACATTTTGGCCTTATCAACCATATTCTAATCCTTTGAGTCTAGTTTCGTTTGTATAGTTGAAACCAAATCTTAGGACAAATATTCATATTTTTAATAAAATAAATAATTTCTTAAAATTAAGGCAATGTCTCTGAGTTAAAATAGTATGTAGAATTTTTCCTAACATATGAGAGAGATTCTATGGATTATTTTAATAGGGAGATATCTTTTTTAAAAAGAAAATTGAGATTTTTTAATTTTTTGTAAAATAAAACCTTTGGTATTCTTCTAGCTCTATAATAGGGTATAAAAAATATTTTAATTTTTAAAATCTTTCGTACTCCTCTAGCTCTTCAATGGGGTACGAAAGAGAACAATAAAAACTTTCATGATCTTTCGGTTCTCTAAAAGAGTACAAAAGATATTTTGATTTTTGAAAATATTAAAAACCTAATTTTTTTTAACGAAATAATAAATTTAGGAGTATGGAAAATTTTGATACATGTGAACATAGTTAAATATTGGACATGAAAATTGAATAAAGATCAAAATTTAAATTAATACGTAATTAATGAGGTATCTATTACCATGCATCATGAGAGGGATCAATCTTTGCTCATGGTTGTAATCGACTCCCAAACCCTTTCACATGATCTCTAATATAAATGTAGATCTTGGAATTTGTTTTTTAGGATTTCGTAACCCATAAAATATGAACTCCGATAGGTGACCAATCTTACCTAGCCAAAATAGATTGGTGGTGACTCCGAAATAAATAGTCATTTTATAACAACTTTTTAGGGTTAAGTCAAGTGAGTGATTCATGTTGACTACTTAGTCCCCAAACATAAAAATTGAAATCTAAAAAATAATAATGATATATGGCCCGTAAAAAATAAAAAATAGCAATATATTAATGTATCAGGAATAAAAGGTACCTCCTTTTGAGTCTAGCTGGTCATTATATATATCAAGGCCATGTTGCGACAGTACTGCACCATTACTTATCTGGCTTGCATCAACATTCAATTTGAACATTCCCCATGGCAATAGGTACCATTTAGCAGGCTATATGGTTGGTTTAGCAACCTCTATTCTATTGTTGCGAGCTACTTCATTAAAAGCTTGGTACGTAAACAGCACGGCCATCGTAGTATCCCAACTTTGATTCTCAAATTTCACTTTATTATGAAAAAACCCATATCGTGGAGATAGCTATGCACCATAATTTGAAGTTTTTCGGTTCTAGCAAGTGAATAAGATTTTCCAACCATTCAGCAGATGTTACTACTTTAATTTTATAAACTTTTTCTAAAAGGTCTATAACATCCATATTTTTTTCACCTCCGAGCACTTTCTAAATACATGAAAAACTATTTTTGTGTTTTCATTGCACATACCACACTTGTCTTTGCATAGTACCTGTTTAACGAGTAATATGTGGTGTATCAGCAATATACCTTCTGCCGCTCTCCATAATGACATCTTGATTCTTGGTGGCAATTGCAGCTTCCATAACATTTTCCACAACCCTTGGTTCCTTTGTTCATCCCCCCTTCTTGCTTCATTTCTCCATCCCCTTACTATTTTATACCCTAACCCTTAGTGTATAAATACTTGTTGGAGTCTCACACCAAAGGAACATATCAATGCATTGTATTCTGCTAAGGGGTAGATGCAAAATAGCTTAAGTTGTCTTTAATTGTGAACATTTGTTGTACTGGCTCTCTTTTCCTCTCCTGTTTTGAAGTATCTATTAAAATACAGACCTAGTTATTTTGATTATTGCTCATGCAAAGGGTTGTGATCCTTCCATCGACTGTTCCCATTGTAAACCCCTAATTTTGTCTGAGCTTCTTTTGAAGCAAACTGTGCTCAACTCGAAACTTTAGATGAAATACACCCATCTCTTAAAAATCCAATTTACATATGATGAGAAAAATAACATTAATTATAAATAATTTCAAGAAAATCTGGATTTATAATTAAATATTGAAAAACATTAAAACTAATCATAATCAAGACTTCAGTTAATACGTAATTAAGAGGTACTAATTTTCAATCGTCATAAGAAGGATTGATCCTTATTTGTAATTGTAATCGACTCCTGAACCCTTAAAATATAAGCCCTAGTAGATGACCAATCTCAGCTAGCCAAAACTAGATTAGTGACAACTCCGAAGTATTTGGTCTTTGCGACATGATCATATAAGGTTTAGTATTTATATTTTAAAAGATGATAGCCCAACAAATCTTCCCTATGAATAAGTCGCCACCATGTTGAAAGCATTGAACTCCCGAAATCCCAGTCCTCCCTCATACTTGGACTCACACACTCGATCCCAGCTAAGCCAATGTAGTTTCTTCTATTATTTTCCTATCCCTACTAGAAATTACTAACCATCCTTCTCAGTTCCTCCAACAAGCAATTTGGCAACAAGAAACATGAAGTATAGATAGATTGTGCAACAGCTTTCACTAGTATCTTGTGGTCCTCATTGGATAGGAGAAGTTCTTTCTAGCCCTAGACTTTCCTTCCTGCACTTTCCTTAGTAGCATCAAAAGCTGAGTTTTTCCTACATCCATAAAATAACAGTAGTCCATCGTACACATCCATATTCATCATTTCATGAATTCTAAGCACATGTTTCATAGCTTCTTGTCTTTCGTAGATGACATATTTACTAACGAAAATAGTCAATTTCTCAACATTAATACTTTGGCTTGAGGCTTTTTCATAAGCGTGCAAGAGCATCTTTACCTTCACACAATCCTCTTCGAATGTCTTGATGCAAAGAGACTACCATGTGCAAAAAAAATCCAACACTTTTAGGTATTGTCTTCCAATTGACACTCCTTAAATCTCATTCCTCTCTTCTGCCCTAATCAACAAACTAGAAAAACCCTCAGTGACAAAAAGAAAGAGGTATGGAGAGAAAAGATCACCTTGTCCCAATCCCTAAATAGGATTGATGATCTCATTACTCTCACAATTCAGCTGTACTGAGTATATATGACTGTTGTAACAAAATTCATTACGAGTTTCACCCACTGCTTAGCAAACCCTAAACTCAACATAGCTTCACATAAGAATGGCTGTTCTACTCAATCATACACTTTACTCATATCTAGAGGTGGCAAAATGAACTCGAACTCGAAAACCTACTCGAAAAACTTAAGCCTAAACCTAAACCGAACCCAATTTAACCAAAAAATCAATGGTCCGAACTCGAGAAAACTCAAACCTGAAATGGCATAGACCCAAAATGGCCTGAGTCCAAGCAAGATTTGATCTTTTTCGAAGTCTTAGTTACCAGCTTTGATGGTGGCGTGTCTAAAAAAAAGGGCTTATTTCGATGGGTCATAATCATAAGATTATATAGGAGAGATGGCCGATTGGTTCAAGGCGTAGCATTGGAACTACTAAGACAGTTTGATCAATGATGGTTACCCTGGTGTAGTGTGTTAGGGATAATGGTGAGAAACATCTCTTCACCATCGCCTCTAGTCACAAACAGAACATAAGCATTTTTGTTTCATTCTTTTCATTCTCCGCTCCTTCCAAAAAAAAGAGAGACTTCATTTTCATTGTACGAGTAGTGACTATTGAAATGACTCGAATCTAAAAGAACCCAAACCTAAAAGAACCTAAACCCAGAAAAAATCGAACCCAAGCCTGACCCAAACCCAAATCTGAATTTAATACTATAAATAAATATGATGAAAATATAATTAGATAATTTTTATAAAGCAAAAACTTTAATTATCAAATTTATTTCAATATTCTTCTAATAATTTAATTAAATATTAAAAAATTAATTTATATTTTATGTATGATTAAACTTGCTCATGGGTGGAGCAGAGTTACGATCCAAATTTTTTTTAAATCTCAAGTCCATGCCTTTATTAAACGTGCCCAGAACCGCCTCCAGAATTATTATTCATCACATTAAAAAATATTTTTATTAATATTAGTATATTTTATAATTAAATTTAAATAAAACTATATGTTATTTTAATTTAAAATCATTGTTCTAAGTCGAGCTGGGCTAGTCTAAAACAAAAATATGAGAACTGGGGCTTGGGCCCAATGGGCTAGGTGGGTAGCTCGACTCTTGAGCATGTCTATATATGATAAAATAATAATTTATCAAAAAGCAAATCATATCATAAGCTTTAAAAATATTGTCAATAAAATATATCATTCATTTATAACATTTTTTTTAATTTAATTAGTTAAATTCATTAAATATTGAAAGTTTATATATGTTAGTAGTAAACATTTTAAATACTTCTTTGAATATTATTTTTGTTTTATCATTTCAAGTAATGATAATTAGAGTATGATAATAGTATAACAAAGTAATAAGGTAAAATAAAAATATGAAAGTCATAATAAATAATACTATATCAAAAATAATAAAAAAAATCATATGTTAAACTAGTAATTAGACTTACCCAAGGACCGGACAGCCCACCCAACCTAATAGTCCCGGCACGATTAAGCTCTGGTCTCAGATTGTAAGTTTCAGGCAGGCTTTACCCGAAAAAGTATTTCTAAAATAAAATAATATATTTTTATTTAAATTTGATTATAAATATATAAATATTAATATAAAAATAACTTTTTAATATTACGGAAAGTGATTTGTGCTTAAAAGGCAAACTAGGCCAAATTCGGCCTAAGCTTAAAATTCAAAATTTTTTCGGGCCGTGACTAGGCCTGGAATCAAACTAATATATTTTTGAGCCGGATAGGCAAAATTCAGGCCTGGTCTTTGAATTCAAAATTACGTAAAAGTGATTACATTTAATATAAAATAAAAATTGATATAAAACATACTCGAACCCAAGCCCGACCCAAACACAAACTCGAACCCGAATTGACTCAAACCAAATAGACCCAAAGCCGAATTGTCCCGAACCTGAATTGGCCTAAACCTGAAAGAACTTGAACCCGAATAAACCCAAACCTGAATCAACTTCAACCCAAAATGACTCAACCTAAACCCACCTAATTACCACCTCTACTCATATCCAATTTATAGTCATTCTCCCTTGTCTCCCATGCCTTTTATTTTTCATGAAATGGAAGGTCTCAAAAGGCTGCTATAAAATTGTCAGTGATTAGCCTTCCTGGAACGAAAACACTTTGGTTATCAGATACAATACCTAGCAGCCACCTTTTGAGCCTGTTAACTGGCTCCTTCAATATCAGTTTGTAGCGCATGATACACAAAGGGATGGGTCTGAACTCCGATATCTTTCTGGGTTGATGCACTTATGGGATTAGCACAATTTTTGTGTGATTTACATCCCCTAGCATGCCACTGTCATTGAGTTCATTAAACACTGCTTCGACCACATGCTGCCCTATTATGTGCCAGAGCTTACTGATAAAATAAAGTTGGCATTCCATCCGACCCCCATGCCTTCAGCTGATGCATCTCTTTCAATGCCATATCTACTTCTGCCTTAAACTTCCTCGTCGGTGCTTCAGTCATTTTATCAGTAACTTTTTGGGTAATCGCACTTGTCACCATTTCCATATTCTCAGGGTTGCTAGACATCAAAATGTTTTGAAGTATTTGACTGCAGCTGCCACAATTTTCCCTTGCTCATCTTCCCATTCTCTGTTCTTGTCCATCAGCCCTGCTATCCTAATCCACCTTTACCTAGCTGACACTTGGTTATGAAAAACGTAGTGTTCTGATCACCCTTCCTAAGCCACATGTTGTGCGAGCTCTGTTTCCACAGAGTTTCCACCTTGGTGAACAACTCGATGAGTTCCCCTTTGATTCCCTTTTTAAAAAAATTTTAAAGATAAAGGGAACACCTTCTACATTTTTAAGGTATTGAAGCAACAAAGATATTCTAATTTTTAAAAATTAGGAGTCTTGAAATGAAGGGAATTTTTCCCACGTCGCGTTGTAGTGTTGTTAGGGCCTAGGAAAAATCTTCAATCTTTTAAATAGATATAAAGTATGTATATGTATGAGTATTTGTAAAATTTTATTAAAATTGTGAAACCTAAATCAAGATTATTTTTCAATTTTTTTTAAAAGAAATGTTGTGGAGTCCCAAGAAGGAATATATATTTGATAATATTTGCTACGATTATACGAATATAACACGTTTAAAGTAAAAGAATGACACGGATACATTTTTAAAATCTATATAATATGAATTATAAATGTATCAAAATTAATATAACTGTAAAAAAAACCTTAAATATGATTACAACATAAAAAAATACGAATATAATATGAATACACGAATTATCAAGTTAGCATCAACCAAATTGTTGGATTTTATTAATTTAGCAACAACAAAAATTAAATTCCAATTAGTCTTTTGGTCGGCCCTTTTCTTTATTTTGTTAGCAATGTGGTTAATCATTAAAACAAATTAAAAACGAATCGAATTCAAGATTTAACTCAAGTAATTCTTTCAATTATCTTTTAAAAATGATATTTAATAAATTTAAGTTTTAAATTTTAGTATTCATTTTTTTTTGTTTTATAGTATGATCTCTTTATGTAAAAATAAATAATATAATTGTTTATTTAATTTAAATTCTCTTATTTTCATTATTTTTATTTTTTTTCAAAGTGTTTTGGATTGTTTATTTAATTTATCTTATTTTATCTTAAAAAAAAAATGTTAATCTAGTCTTCCATGCAACTTTAAATTAAATGGAGAGACTGAACCAAAAAAAAAAAAAAAAACTGGAGTGGAGCAGGGCACTTTATATTTGAAATTATTTGACAATGACATCCAACAAAAGTAGATCTTCCCTCTTGTAAGTCTAATATTTTTGGATTAAATATCATCACATAATATAGATATAATATAAAAATAATTAAAATATATATAATATAATATAATATATAATTATATTAAAATTTATATAATATATAATTATTAATATATTAAAATTTATATTTTAAATATAATTATACATATAAAAATATATAAATATTCTCACGAACTTTTATGGTTTAGGCTCAAGTAATGGACAAGAATTCAACTGCATTCTCAACCCAAATATTCTTCTTGATTATAATTTAAAATAAATTTCAGATTTTTTTTTTTTTTAAGAAGAGAAGTGGACAAAAGGGATTGATTGCTTTGTGATTGGCACTCGGATCATGTCCATCTTAAAATAAAGGAGTCATTTTCTGCTTTCTTACTTTTTTTTTATTTGGTTTTATTAAATATACATCATGAGGAGACCTCTAATTTGTGAGTGGAATTAATTTTAGCTATAATGAATTTGAATTTTAAAATTTTAAAATTATTTTTAAATTTAAATTATTTCAAATTTAGATTATTTTGAGTTTTAGTTATTTTTAATTTAAGTCATTTTAGGTTAAGCATTTAGGTTATTCAAGTCATTCGAGCTATTTGAGTTCTGATCATTCGATTTCTACTTATTAATTTTAAAATCAAATCATATCAAATTTAAATAAATTAATTAATTCAGTCAAATTTAATTAAAATATTATGAAAATATAAAAAATAATATTTAAAAATAAATATTGACATTATAATTTAAATTTAAAAATAAATAGCTATCTCACCTTTTTTTCTTTTTTTCTTTTTTTGAATTCAAGCACAATGTGGTAATTTTTATAACTTGAGTATACATTTTACTTAAATGAGTATTAATGTATACCTAAAATTATTATGTCAATCCATTTATATATTTGTAAATGTATTGTTATAATGCAATGTAGAAATCATTACATATTTCAATACCTATTTTATATGCTTTTAGAAATCACATGATAAGGCTAAAGAGATTATATATTTAAAATAAAAAACAATAAATTCGACTAAAATAAGATGAATAAAAGTAAGATATCGTATAATTTGATATACATTATGTGATAAAATATTATTATAACATAATGTAAAAATCATCATGATAAAATACATGTATCATTATTAATAACTTATTTATATACTTTATCCTAAATTACATAAGTATTTATTATACTTTTAAAATAAGAATACCCTAATTTTAAATAATGTAAAATGATAAAAAAGTTACAAGATTATCGTAAATATATCCTTTATAATAAAAATATGTAATTTATTTTAAATCTTATTACAAGATCATCGTAGTCTATATAACATTTTATTAATTTGTTTAAGAGATTATTATATATTTAAAAGACTGTTTTAGTCTTTAAAAATTTATCTTGAATTATTGAGCAATTAATATAATAAGGTTATTATTGATAATAATACAACAAACATAGTTAGAAAAAATATAATAAACTTAATATTTATCCGATCCAAGGATTTGATTTAAAATAAAGATAATAAGATTAATTTTATAACCGATTATTTAAAATTTTATTCCTAATACACTATATAAAATAATGTCAAGCTTCTTTTTTCAATTTTCATTTTCTAATTTTTCCCGCAACTAGTGCCTAGGTAATGCATATATATCTATATATATATATATATATATATATATATATATATATACACACATTATCATAATTCAAAATGATAA